>JAJPUD010009597.1:18069-72846 GCA_023553655.1 Myrmecobius fasciatus
TTTTTTTGCAAAGGTCAATGTTGAAAGGTCACTCATATGTTTTGTAAATAAAAAGCTTTATAAAAAAAAGAAAAAAAAAGAAAAATTTGCACATTTGACAAGAAATTTTCAAGACACTGTTCATCAAAACTAACTTATTTGGCAAAATGAATGATATGGCATTTCTATTTTGGTTGGTCCTTGACACTAAGACTCTGATGCAGTCTTCACCTTCTGCCTCAAGTATTCCAATAACATTTTGGATGTCCTCCCTACCTCAAGTTTCTTTCCACTTAGCTATCAAAGTGTTCTTACTAAAGCATATTCTGACTACTCTAATGCTGACTTTTACAACCCTTCACATCCTGATCCCTTCCTGATCCCTTCCTACCTCTGTCTTCTACTCTTTACTCCCTTCCATTTATACTGTTACACTTGGCCACCTCACTGCTCCTCACACAAAGTACTCTTATCACCTGCCTGCATTTTTAGTGGTTTGTCTTCATGCCTAAAATGTTCTTTTTCCTTATTTCTGTTTTCTGGCTTCCTTCAAAGTCTCAGTTAAAATACTGGTCCCTCTTAATGTGACTGGCTTCCTTCTGAGATTACTTCAAATTTATCTTTTATGTCTTTTGTAGATAGCTATTTCTGTTTTCTCCCACACTAGACTGTATGCTTCTTGAGGGTAGGCATATTTTTGCCCTTTTGAGTCCCCAGAAGTTAGTATACTGCCAGGCATATGATAGCTACTTAATAAATGTTTGCTTTACTGACTTTAAGTAATCTAAATATCTGGCCACAAGTGAACACCTAATTTAAGTCTCAGGTTTTTTCTAATATGCCATGGTATCTAAAAGGTTAGAAACCAGAGCAATAGTGCATTTAAGGTCTTGAAGATCCATTCCACTCTTTTCATTTTACAGGTAGATAACTAAAACTCCATAAGGTAAAGTGGCTTGTTCAGGTCATAAAGTCAGCAATATGCCTTGATTGAAAAAATTAGGTGCCTAATGTATTTTGCTTTATATTTCAATCTAAGAACAACAATACTGAAATCCATTCTTTCGTTAACAAAGGAAATTGGACATATCTTAAATATACATATCATACTCTGATGGGAATTCTCAAATAATGTCATTGTATTTACAAGGTAGAATAAAGGACTAAAACACCATTTCTTAGGATTATTTTGGTCTTTTTTTCATTTAGTTCATTGTGGAAATAAATCACAAATACAGCTTACCTGGTAAAGAATACCAGATTTGGAATCCTAACCTTTCACTTTCAGCTTGCCACTTACTTGGATGTTTGGCCCTGGGTAATGTCTTTCTTTAAGCCTCAGTTTTCTATTTCTAAGTGTGCCTGACTCACAAATTGGCTGTGATTCTGGGCAAGTCTATTAACCTTTCTCAGCCTGTTTCCTCATATGTAAAATAGGATTACAACAGAAGCTACCACCCAGGGTTGTTGTGAAGATCAGATGAGATAGCATATATGTAGTCTGCTTTGTTAACTGTAAAAATGAGCTGGAGAATGAAATGGAAAACCACTCCAATATTTTTCCAAGAAAACCCCAAATAAGATCATTTAGATTTGGACAAGGTTGAACAACAACAAAATTTCAAGTGCTTTATATAAATGTCACTATTATAATCATTATTACATAAATATAAAATACAAAGACAAAACTATTTGCACTCCTTGCATGTAAAGCCATGATGACTAAATGCAATTGTTACAAACCATTTTGTAACTAATATAGATGTAGGGTTCAACTGTCAGATATTAGAAAACTGTCTTCTGAATAACTCTCAAAGTCCTTGCTGTCTCACTACTAATCCAATGGTAATCTTGATCTATAGTTATCAACAGTATTTCTTCCAAGTAGGAGAGTCTGAAAATCATTGGAAGAAAAAAATTTTTCCCCTTTCTTGTATGTTCATGTATTTGTCACTTGGGAGTAGGTGAGTGCTGTTTAGTCCAAAAAAAAAAAAAAACCACCAAGGTTTTTCCAATCATTTTAATATCATCCTAATTAAGATATTTCTTAAAATATTCAAGCTACATATCTTACAATTGCAAATTCAGCTTCAGATGAAACATATTCTCTTTTTGAGTCTCTGTTTATGCCGTTAGCTTTCTCTGGTGCTAGTCCAGTCTACCTTTCCAATATGAATGTATAAACATTCTGTTTTCTATGCATGACATTCTTTCTCCCATTTCTGTGGCTTTGAACAGTTACCTCTCATACCTGGGATGCTCTCCTTCCTCATTTCTACTTCACAGAATCCCTGGATTTTTCAAGGGTCATTTCACTTGCCATTTCTTATACAAAGGAAGTTTATCCTGATTCCTTACAGTTGCTACCTTCTCCCCACTCACAACTCCTGAAATTACTATGTACATTTTAAATTTACATTGTTTTTCCCAACATCAATATCCTGATAAATTTCCTGATGTCTGATTTATATATACACAATGTTTAGAATATAGGATAGATTTAATAAATTCTTATTGTTGTGGTTACAAATATGAACTGTACAAATATGGAAGAAAACACTTGTTGATTCTTATGTTTAATCTATATATTAAATAATTCATACTTGGCATTGTTTACTTGAACACAACTTCTATGGCATCTTTGCATATTCCTTTAATATTCTATATTCTTTTGTGGAGTGTACTTGAGGCAAGTTTTAGTTTTGCTAAAGCTTAAGTGCTGTCCACAATATTTTAGTTAGTCAATTAGCATTTATTAAGCATCTATTATGTGCAAAGCACAAAGCATACTAAATGCTGGGGATACAAAGAATGGCAAAAAGCCAGTCCCTTAAGCTCAAGAAGCTCACCATCAAACAGAAGAATCAACAGGTAGATAAGGATGTATAAACAAGTAATTTATAGGATAATCAACAGAAAGAAGAGAACTGGGAAAAGTTTCTGGTAGAAGGTGAGACTTTAGTGTAGACTTGAAGGAAGCAAGGGAAGCTAGAAAGCAGAGATAAGGGATAGAATTCCAGGCACAGAGGACAACCAGGAAAAACATTTGGAATCAAGAAGTGTAGTGCTGCTTGAGGGATCAGCAAAGGGTCCAGTGTCACCAGATAATGGAGTAAAGGGAAAATGTGAGATAACAAGAAAGGTAGCAAAAGACCAGAGAGTCTTAATTTCTGTCTGTGCTTCAGTTTCTTCATCTATAAAATGAAGTTGAAATATTTGTTCTCTAGGGCCACTTACAGCTCCCAAACTATGATCTTATGCTACCTCAACATACAAAACTTAATTTTCAATGAAATGGGTTTCCTTTATATCTTGTTCACAAGAACACTTTATTTGCCAGTGCTCTGCATTCATGATCAACAATGATATTTTTGGGATAAAGGATTAAGAAAAAGCTTTCCAACATTAAGGAATTAAAAGGAAGAAGAATCAGGAAAGTTTTCTAAAACATTAGGAAAAGGGGCTGAGATCAAGAAATAGCATAAATGTTTCTGCAATGTGCATTACAACTAAGCCACACTGATCTCCCTAAAGAACTAAAGATACAAATTTAATGAGCCTGACTTATTAAATAAGTTCTCTGATGTAAGAACTGACTTAGCAAAAAAAAGCAAAACAAAACAAACCAATAACTGAATCAAAAATACCTTCTAAGGAAGAAAATTATTGTACTGTGAGGGGGCATGAACAAATTATTTTAAAAGATTAGAATGAAACTTTGGATTCAATGCACTATTATTAGTATCACAGAGCTAGTAGTAGTAGTCTTTTTCATCTTATAAAGAAACTAAGGTTATAGGAGATGAAATGACTTGCCTGACGTCACATAAATAGTAAGTAGTAGAAATAGTGGGATTTGATCCTAGTCCCCTGACTACAAATCCAGTGCTCTTTCCACTAAACCAGCATGCCTTATAGAAGACTAAATTATTCTGAGTTTTAGAGGACATTAAATATCCAACAATAGTTTGTCTCTGGGGTTTAAACAAAGAATAAGCAAAATAACTTTTATTCATTACTACCCAATAGATAAGGAAATATACTGGTTCAAAAGCAGAATAAAGGACAAATGTGGACAAAGCTGTTCTTGTTTCTGTCTCTTGCTGGATTTTTTTTTTTTTTTTTAAATCTTGGTTGAGTACTGCCCTTGAAGTGAAACTTCACCTATGGTTGTCTAGGATCAGTGCAAAGTGCAATATCCACTAATACTGGTCCAAATTGAGACCAGGCAAAAGAATCTATAGGAATGATGAATACAACAAACATTATGGTGATTATTCAAGAATGAAATAAACAAACCTCTTTAACCCTTTCAGAGGTTTATAATTTAGTTCTGCCCTAATAAGAAACATGATGACTTTCATTTTTTCTTTGAAAATAACAATTCCCATTATTGTTCTGTAAGAAATGACCAGCAAGATGATTTCAGAGAGGCCTGGAGAGACTTACATGAACTGATGCTGAGTGAAATGAGCAGAACCAGGAGATCATTATACACGGCAACAACAGTACTATATGACGATCAATTCTGATGGACATGGCTCCCTTCAACAATGAAATGTTTCAAACCACCTCCAATTGTTCACTGAAGAAAGCCATATACACCCAGAGAGAGGGATGTGAAATGTGGACCACAACATAACATTCTCATACTCCGTGATTGATGTTTGCTTACATTGTGTTTCCTTTATCTGATATATCATTTGTGTAGACAAGATTTTTCTTGCACAACAATGACAAGTTTGGAAATATGTATACATATATTCGATTTACCAATATTTTAACATAATTAACATGTAGTGGATATCCTGCCATCTAGGGGAGGGGTGGGGAGTTGGGGGAAAATTTGTAACGGAAAGCTATGTAAGGGTTATTGTTGAAGAATTACCCACACATATGTTATGCAAATAAAATTTAAAAAAAAAAATAACAATTCCCACACCAGGGATGCTACTCTATAAAAACAAAATATCATGCTTTTATTGTTTGTTTTTTAAATAGCAAAAAGCATGCTGAATTAGAAGTCAAGATTTTAACATAGTTCTATAACTATCTTACTGTGTGACTTTGGAGTAAATCACTTCAGTTCTCTGGACATTAGTTTTCTTATCTGCATGTGTCACTTTCTCCACTAAGATAATGACAACAACAAAATCACTTTAAAGAATTTTTAAGGTTTTGTACACACCTTAGATTCCACTTTTCCAGCTGGTAAAAATTCCATTTCAAAAACTGGATTATCATGATGGCCTACAATTACAAAGTAGAAGCTTCCAGACATTATCTCCAAGGTATAGATCCTAAGTAAATAAGATGACAAATATCCTTGTGAATTCTTTGATAAAAATAGCAAAGTAAGTTTAGCAAAGTCTTAAAATATCATAAATCTACATGAAAGATGCATGTTATTGAAGTTAAAGTGAAGATCATCTGTGTAGGGATAGAAGAACAGAAATTAAAAAGTCTAATATACTAGAGGCAGCTGGGGGAGATTAAGGACTTAGAAAATGTTTAATTTAAAATTGCTTCATCATAAGCTTTAATTAATCCATATAACAAAACTTTTTGTGGTTACTAATATTTAAATATTATTTTAATGCAGAAAATGTTTCAAGTTTCTTCCAGGTTTCTTTACCCATTTTCATTTGTATTTATATGATTATAGTATGTACTCTTCTTGGGCTCTATTCCACCCTTCCCCATGTATTTCATAAAGTTCCAGCCAGAATTTTTTATAAACATTAATTGAAATATATTCATTGTATTAATGCGACCTTTCTCAATTTTTAGGACATTAAGGTTTCTTCCAAAGTTTTTATAATGACAAATAGTATATATGAATAAGACATATATTTTTAGACAAAGCCAATGTGTTGATTTATTTTGCTTCACTAAACTTTTCAGTTACAAAGTAGTGCTTGAGAAGAGAAGGGTGTGAACAAGACAATTATAGAGAACACACACACACACACAGAGGAAAGATGTAGCAGTGAAATGTTAGAAACACACAAAAGAGAGAAGTTAATTTAGAGGAGAATCCTCATGAGCTTGGCAGTGTTAGAATTACATGTTAAATTCAATGTATACTTAAACTATAAAGACAAAAAGTGCCAGTCTGGTTTCAAGAAGCTTTGTCTGCATCTTAGTGACTTTACTATTTTATTTAATTATTTTTGCCAATCTGCTAAATGTGAGAGTACTATAGGATTATCAAAATTTGCATCTATTCAATTAGTGGTGGGTTTTTGCACCAAAAAGAAAGTTTGGAGATTGTTTTGCCTAGCAAATAGAAAAAATGTAAAAGGGTTATTATGTGAAACAAGGATCAGAGAATCATTATAACTGTTTGACACAGAGAGTTTGAGTAGAATCAAGTTAAGGGTAAGTCTATGGGGAGATACATTTGGCTGAAAATAATGAACTGGGTAACAATTTAGAGCTGTCAAAAAAAAAAAAATTGTGTCCTTATGATGAAACTGCTCCATTCAGGATTACATTATAGTGTGGTGCAGTGGAAAATGTGCTTAATTTGGAGTAGGAGGATTTGGGTTCAAATCCTGCTTCAGCCAATTACTACTATGGGTATGATCTTTGACAAGTCATTTAACTTCTCTAGGCCTTAATGTTTTCAACTCAAAAATGTTGAGTCTGGAAAACCTCAAAGGTCCCCTTCATTTCTATAATCTAATTTTTCTTGGATCCTATTCTTTTAGGTTTCTTCGACTTGTGCTAATATTAACTATTTCTTCTTCCTAGATGATTTCTCCTCTTGGTGTCTCCTGATCCTCATCCCATCTCACTGAATGCTTCTTTTCAATCTCCTCTGCTAGATCATTAAACATTTTCTACTTTCCCGACTCCCCCTCAATTCTACTGGCTTCTTTTTGCTGATTATTTCCAATTTAATTTGTATGCAATTTGTTTGTACATAGCTGTCTTCGTCTTGTCTCCCTCTTTAGGGAGAGTGAGGTTTTTGAGGGCAGGGGCTGTCTTCTGCTTTTCTTTTCATCCCTCAGTGTTCAGCACAGTACCTGGCTCACAGTAGTCGCTTAACGTAGCAAAATAAATGTTTATTGAGATTGGCAATCAAAGCATCTTAATCAAATGCTCGTTAAGCAAAACCCAGGAAGAAAACCAAACAAATTCATCCCAAATAAATGCTGAGCGATTGAATATAATATCTGTTGGACAAACAAAAGCAGAATCAATTTAAAAAGTCTATCTTCTAATTAACTAAAAAACACAATTAAGAAAAAGTTGTCTACTAACTTAATCAGGCCACAGTACTAGGCGCAGTAGGGAGATGAAGAGGAAAAGTACAGAAAGCCAGCATTTACCCTTGGCTAAGCAACGGGGTAGGGAAGACAGGTTAGTAAATACCGCGGAAATAAACTCCACCCATTTTGGGGGAGAGGGAGTCCTTCCACTCCCATTCCAACTCTACCCTGGGCAGGTCTTCCCGGTCTCCCAGGCACTGACTCGGTGAGGGTGGGAAAATGGGGGAGTGAGGAAAGGGAGGAGGAACGGGAGAGGCGAGAAGATGTGGGTGAGAAAGGAGAGGGGCAGGAGGAGGAAGGCTCTGTTACAAGCACCGGAACCCAAGCGGAGGATTCCCCCGGCCCCTTCAATCAGCCCCTCTTAAGCTTGCTCCATTCCTTACCTGTGGGCAGGTTGCAGAACCTGCACCAAAGACACCTATCAGACTCCAACTAGAAACCTCAGGCTCCGACTAGAAACCTCAACCACAGTGGTTCTCACGGCGTTGTTCCGCGGCCTCACTACTCTCGCGAGAACTGAGCCCATTGCGCATTGGTGCGACGCTAAGACGTTTAACAGCTGATACAATTAGTGTAGTGCGCTTGCGCGATTGAGCTGTGGCGGGCGCCCTGGCGGCCTCATTAAGTGTACAGGGTCAGTCTTGGATAATCCAGAGTAGATCTTAATCGATGGTCGTTCTACATTCAAACAAGTAAAAACTCCTTTTCGGCCTCCAGGATCTCTTTCCTGTTTATTAACCCAGACTTTCTTTCGGCTCGTCAGGCGATGAGAGGATTTGGCTCTGAGCTTTTCTCCGACCTCTCGACTTAGAGTGAAGAGAAAGTTCCGATCTCGCTCCCTTCCATTGTTACCCCTTCCCCTCCTTGTCCTCGATCTTTTAAGGGGACCCTACCCGGGAGCGTGTCCTCTGGGTGGGGTTAAAACCCGTGCTCGTGGGACTAGAAGACTTTGTTCCCCGTGGGAGGCTAGGGGTGAGAGTAGTTATATCCCTCTGATCCTGCAAATGTGAGGAACACATCGTTTTGGGAAAGTAGGGGCTTGGGGGTGGGGGGCGGGGGTCCAGCCACAATTTTGTGAATTTCTTTACCCTTTTTTCCCCCCATGAACCGCAAGATCTTTGGCGTCACCGAGGAGCACTTTTTGTTGTTCTCGAAATAATTAGGGATCCGGTTGGATGTTTTGAAATAACCTGATAGCTTAGAGATTTCTCCCACTTCACTTTAACAGATGTCACTGTCTCCTGTTTCAGTTCAAGATGCCTTTTGAAACTCAGGCATTGTCTCAGGATGAACTCCGAAAGAGATTGTACCAGACATTTAAGAATCGGGGTATTTTGGACACTCTCAAGGTACCTTTTGGGCTTTTGTTTTCTAATAAAAAATGTGGCACGGTGGTGCCAAAAATAGGTGAATTTAACGGTAGTTACACTGTTACCAATCAATGTTAGGCTCTAAAAAATTTTTTTATATTGTGTAGCCGTTTTGAATTGTGGCTTTATTTTGGAGTCTTAAATGCAGAATTGTATACATTTAAAAGACAAGTTTCAGATTGAAATAAGTAATCATTTTAATAACAAAAACATTTTGATAATGTAACATTTTGTAGAACTGTTAATTCGTTCTTTAAAAAATATGTCAGATTTAGAATGTTAATTTTATCAAACTTTAGAGTATAAAATGGTGAGATATTCTTTGGTAAAACACTTTTGGTAGGTTGTGAAGGGATAATCTCTAGTTTTGGATAGAATGATAAACAAAATGCTTCATTTTGGCTGCAATCTCTGGGGATGTTGTTCTGCTTATTGTTCATAAGTGGAAAGTAAGGAGAAAATTTCTCTTTCTGAAGACCTTCCTTTAGTAGTTTGTAGAAAGAAAAGTTAAAAGTTAAACTGTGATACACAATCAGGAAAATACTATTTAAAATTAGCTGTTCAGGAAAAAAAAGAACGTACTCACAATTTACTATTTTACTAACATGTTCTCCAATCACTTTGTATCTAGATAGTCAACAAAACAATATTTCAAGCTCCCATTTGTAGTTTGTGCCCACGTGTAGCCGAGCATTCCAAATTCCTATTGATCTGATCAGTAATTTACAGTGATGTTGTTTTGGTCTTCTAGAAAGACAGCCACAGACTTTGAGGTGTAAATGCTCACACTGAATATTTAACAATTGGCTTTACTTGTAGGAGGAGCCAACACTTTCCTGCCACTTAAGGTGGTATTTGAGGTTGCTTGTTGGATGTAATTAAAACTCCAATACATAGAAGAAAATAGATACAAACAATGGGAGATACCCAGTTGTTTCATATTTGTAAGCCAGCTCACTGATACTTTGTTAATAATAGAATATTTCAGAAAGATTTTTTAAATTTTTTTTTTTTTGAGGTAGACTCAACTTCGAAACCAGCTGGTACATGAGTTGATGCATCCTGTTTTGAGTGGAGAAGTACAGCCACAAATCATTCCTGTTGAAGGAAGCTCACTATTAGTTGGGGCTTCTAATAGTCTTGTGGCAGATCACTTAAGGAGATGTGGCTATGAATATTCACTTTCTGTTTTCTTTCCTGAGAGTGGATTAGAAAAAGAAAAGGTAATCATCATTTCTCTGCAGTTTGATTTACTTGGATAAAAATGTCTCTGTCCTTTACTTTAATCTGTAAAACAGCAATATTTTAATACTTCAAATCAACCTTAAATCTATATGGTTCCTCAAACTCAATCTCCTCCCTTTTACATCTAATTGGAAAGTAACAAAATAGAATCAATGTTAATGTAAGATATTCTGTTCTCTTTGTAAGGGAGAAAGAACCTTTCTGTGTTGAAGGAAGGAAATTTAATATACTAGCTACTTTGATTAAATAAGAATAATATTTTAGAAAGATTTTACACATGTTCCTAGGAATTTCTGTTATTCCTAGACAGTGTATCTTGAGCAACTTGGACCTTTTTTAAATAGTCTAAATGACTACTTTAAACCCTTTGGAAACAGCTAAGGAGACACTAAGAGTGGACTGGGACAGGAAGCAGTGTGCCAGCTTTATCTCTACATCCTTTGTGGAGCATCATAATGTTTGTTGTTCATTTGTTTCGATCAGACATGACTTTGTGACCCCATTTGGGGTTTTCTTGGCAAAAATAGTAGAGTGGTTTTCCATTTCCTTCTTTAACTCATTTTACAAAGAGGTTGTGACTTGCCCAATTCACACAGCTAGTAAGAGTCTGAGGCTGGATTTGAACTCAGGGAGAGAATTATTCCTGACTCCAAGGTAGCTGTCCTCATCATAAAAATTTTTTGAGTTACTATTTAGTGATCTAATGATTCTGAAGCAGAAAAGTAGCCATCCATCTAATAATATTTGGACATTTTCTCACAAAGTAATATTTTAAGATGTTTTGAAGTTATATTAATTTACTTATAATTTTAATTGAAAGCTGTTTTCCTACAGAGCTAGTGGTATTATATGAGAAATGCCATATATTAGTTAATTTTCCTTTTTTAGAAAGTAGATTCATGTTGTTTTCCATTTTTATAATTAGTAACTAGACATTATGGTGGATGTGTCCAATCTGAACACATTCAGACACTAACTAGCAAGGTTGACTCAGTTCTCCCATCTGTAAAACAGTACTAATACCACTTATCTTCTAGCATTGTTGTGAGAATCAAATGAGATAATTTTTATAAAAAGTGTTTTAGTACAGTGCTTAACATAGAGCAAACATTGTATAAATGTGAGCTTTTATTATTAATATTCTTTGATCCTATGTTTCAGTTAATAAATTTTTTGAATTTTTTGCTGTAGAAGCTATCTAGATATGGGATGATAGATTTTTGGGTTCAATATTATTTTGCATAAAAATAAATTTGTTAGTGTAGTTATACAATTAATTTCAATGTTACTATGTTTATCTTCTGATTTTTTAAAAAAATTTAGCATACCTAAAATGACAGCATTTTATAACACTAATTTTTAATTTTTTTTAAAGGTATTTACTATGCAAGATCTTCTCCAGCTGATTAAAATAAACCCCAAATCCAGTTTCTACAAATCATTGGTAGTATTATTTTAGATCCTGTAAATCATGTTGGGTTTACTTACCACAGCTGAATGAAATTAATCTTTTTTTTTTTTTTTTAGACTTCAAAGATTCAAAAAGAGAACCAAAAAGGTACAAGATTTATATAATTATTCTAGAAGTATATAAATTACTATTTTGTTCCTTTATGGGGGAAAATAGTGTTTTAATTTATATTTTGAGTTTGAATTAAATAATTGGTTACTTTTTCCAAATGCAATTCCAAGATATTTTAACAGTTTTCAATACCATTATTCTCTATTCCTGAGAAAAAGTGATTGCTCTTAAATTTTTTCCTTTATCTTTTTGATGAATATGCAAATAATCTATGACTACTTCAGCATGGGAACACATTTTAGCCCTGCATATTATCCATGAATTAATATATAAATCTTAGAGAGTTTCCTGAAACCTAGAAATTAAGCAATTTGTCTCATGTTACAGAGGGACCATCCTCATCTATATCTTGCTCAGATGGTTCCAAAGGCGAGTGAGGTTGGTAAGGTTGCACAGGCATCCCTCATTTAAATCCAATTCACTTGTAAGTCACGGCATCACCTTCCTGATTTCATGGTCCCTTTCCAGAACAAAAGACAAACAACCATTCGTTAGTAGTTGTAGCTGCCCTACTGGCAGCCAACTGATCAGTTCCATTTGAACAATACATTTCTTCCTCCCTGCCTTCCCTCTTTCCGTCTCTTCTTTCCTTCTTCCCTCCCTTCCTTCTTCCTTCCCTCTCTCCTTCCTTGCCTCTTCTTTCCTTTTCTCCTTCCATCCCTGTCTTCTTTCCTTCCTCCCTCTTTCCATCCCTCTCTTCTTTCCTCCCTCTTTCCATCTCTCTCTTCTTTCCTTCCTCCCTCTCTCCTTCCCTTTACATCCCTCCTCTCCCTGAACTTTCCCTCTGTCCACATAGGGTGTCATACCCTTACCTGTAGATGCTTTGTCCAAAGGAATGCGAATTTTGATCTCTGAGACCTTGAAAGCAGTTGTTTGTGTTTTGGCCAGAGACTCTTGAGTGTCTTCCCCTCTCATATTCACACACACACACACACACACACACACACACACACACACACACATATTTTTTGACTAGGGAAAAAAGGCCATTTTTTTTTTTTTGCCTCATTTCTTACCTAAGTTTAGTAAACTGAGGCTTGGAAAAGATCTTAACTTAAAAAAACCAACGTCTCCTACTGCATCTGCAGCCATTTCTTGTCATTCTGATCTATATCTTGCCACTGAACACAGATGAATCAGGGGGAGGCTAATGATTTTGAATAGCCCTCCTTCACTTCAACCCAATTCGCTTGCAAGTCATGAAATTGCTTCCTGATAGTATGATGATCCTCTTTGAGAATGAAGGACAATTAACAATAACTATGTCATACTAATTATTGTAGAGGTAAAATTTGAATCTTTGTCAAGTCTAGCATAACATACTGCCTTTATGTTTGGTAACAGTAGCATATTCATAGCAAATAATTTTTATTTTTTTAAATGCATTTTATTGAAGCTTTTTAATTGCAAAACATATGTATGGGTAATTCTTCAACAATGACCCTTACAAAGCTTTCTGTTACAAATTGCCCCCCCCCCCAGTCCCCACCCCTCCCCTAGATGGCAGGAAGTCCACTACATGTTAATTATGTTAATGACAAATCAAATATATGTATGCATATTTCCATGCTTATCTTACTGTACAAGAAAAATCATGTCTACAAGAAAAAAATCTGAGAAGGGAAACACAATGCAAGCAAACATCCATGGAGGGCATGAAAATGTTATGTTGTGGTCCACATTTCATATCCCTTTCTCTGGGTGTATATGGCTTTCTTCACTGAACAATTGGAACTGGTTTGAAACATCTCATTGTTGAAGAGAGCCATGTCCATCAGAATTGATCATCATACAGTCTTGTTGTTGCCGTGTATAATGATCTCCTGGTTCTGCTCATCCCACTCAGCACCAGTTCATGCAAGTCTCTCCAGGCCTCTCCAAAATCATCCTGCTGGTTGCTTCTTATAGAGCAATAATATTCTATAACATTCATATACCATAATTTATTCAGCCATTCTTCAATTAATGGGCATCCATTCAGTTTCCAGTTTCTAGCCACTACAAAAATGGCTGCCACAAACATTCTTGCACATGTGGGTCCCTTTCCCTCCTCTAAGATCTCTTTGGGGGATATAAGCCCAATAGAAACACTGCCTAGGTCAAAGGGTATGCACAGTTTGATAACTTCTTGAGCGTAGTTCCAAATTGCTCTCCAGAATGGTTGGATCCGCTCACAGCTCCACCAACAATGTATCAGTGTCCCAGTTTTCCCACATCCCCTCCAAAATTCATCATTATCTTTTCCTGTCATTTTGGCCAATCTGACAGGTGTGTAGTGGTACCTCAGAGTTGTCTTAATTTGCATCTCTCTGATCAGTAGTGATTTGGAACACCCTTCCAAATGGTTTTAAATGGTTTTAAATGGTTTTAATTTCATCATCTGAAAATTGTTCATATCCTTTAACCATTTATCGATTGGAGAGATTCATAGCAAATTTAACGAGTATTGTAGCATATTTGGCAGCTGGATGACACAGTGGATAAGAACTTTGGCTTTGAGATTAGGAAGACCTTCATTGTTAGAATCCTGTCTCCCCAGTGTATCATCCAGTGATATTCTGGATGAGTTTCCCAACCTCTGCCTCATTTTTCTTATCTGTAAATGGATCTGTAAACTAAAACACTCTGTAACTATTAGGTATTATTAACAAATTATAGCAAAATTCAGATTTTAATAAATTCACTTAAAAACCAAATAAATTTCAGTCATCTGATCATTCTGTTTAAATAAATATCTATCCAATGGTTGGTTAAAATAAATTTAAATTCAACTTAAATGAATTGAATTTAAATTTATTTTAACCATCCATTGGATACTATAGCTCTTTATAACATAGAATTATTTTTGATGTTGGATTTTTGTAGCATTTAATATTAGTTGAGAAGTTGCCCAATAAATTATCTTGTCTTTATAGTACCTTTAAATGTCCTAGAACAGTAGTTTCCAATCTTTTCAGGTATACCTACACCTTTGTAATTAGAAAAAATTTAAGACTTCACATGACAATAGATCTCTAATTAGTTTTCAGTGATAAATTCATTTAAAAGTTAATGGTTCATAGCCAACTAAGTCCCATACATCGAAGATGACAAAATTTATACAATTGGAATTAAAGCATTAGCTGTTAGAATAATTATGTAAACTATGGCAATTGGTTTTAGAACAATGGAAATATGCAATATATTTTTGAATAAGTTTTTGTCTGTTGCAATATAACAGGATATGATATTTGATTCATTTGTTACAAAGTAATATGATTATAGAAAGCAAAATTTAAAAAATCAAAATTACTGAGAACTATCAAAAGATAAGCCTACATTGATGGATAATAAGATAAAATGTGGATTCAAAATTTGAACAGCATAGAGTGAACTTTCTTTAAATCTTCATATATATGTCAGTAAGTTCAGAGAGCTTTATCCATATCAGCAAATTTGCATGCTCATATTCTCATACAATGAAGTTGGATTACCTAAAGAATTATCTAAAGTCAGTATTTTAAATTTATGTTGTTATTTTTGTAGTGTTCTTCAACAGCTGGGCTAGAGTAACTTGATCAGTTTGCAAAAAGAGCTTTAATGACTCTTATCTGATGAACTAGAAGTAATTGATAATCATAACTTGGAAGATTTTAGGACTAGTTAACAGTCATTGTTTTTAATTCAAAATTGCCTTATTATCCTCTAATAAAAATGTTAATAAATCTTTAGACACTTTAAATCCAGGTTAAGATTTTTCTTTCTTAAAAATAGAAATTTTAGAAAGCAGAATAAGTCTTTTATTAACATTAAAATTTTGTTTATTGGAGTATGCACCTTTTTTGATTATTTTCTTCAAAACATCTGACTTTAGCTTAATAAAAAGAAAAAAAAAACAATTCTTTTGAAAAAGATTTTTTTTTCAATGAACAAAAATCTGTCTTTTCTCCCTCCAATCCTAAACACTGTCCTTCCCAATTAAATCAGAAGTTGATTTGATGGATTCTATTTTCACTTTGTCCTCTAAAGAGATTCATGGATTCATGAAGTGTTGGACATGATTCAAATGACTTGAAAACATTAAGATTTCTCGAAATATGTCTAGGCTTTTTTTTTTTTTTTGGTCAAAACATACAGATAGTACAATTTAAAATTTTTTTCTCTTTGATTTCTTTTCCACTTAAATTATTTTAACCTGTGAGACAATCTTACATTTTCTTCAATTTTTTGGTCTTTTGACTTTGTTTTAATATTTCTTGGTATCTCATGGAATCATTGGTTTCTATTTTGTATGGTGCATAGCAAGCTCTGAAGCAAAAAGCAGTAGTATTATGTGACTCTTGAGCCCAAGAGCACAAATAAGTCAAATCTAGCCTCAAGCCCAGTCTGAAGCCTGCAAAAGAATAACCTAGGCAGGAATCTTAGACCAAAGAGAGAATCCTGTAGGTCTTTCTGAATAAGCAGAATTTTCTAGCTGGTTAATAGTGGCTGAGTGCAGAAATACTCTATTGGTGCTCAGACCCAAACTCGGGTTAAGAACTTCCAGCTATATTTGCTTGAGAAATTCTTGTGGTTGTTTATTTAAGTGATTGAATTGTAAATCATTTGACCTTGACTACTTTTTTGTCGTATGGAGAAACTTTTTCTATGCTTATGTGAAGTGAAAATTTTTATTTTTAACTTGGATTCATATATTTTATAAATTTATATGTTGTATATGTTTTTTTAAAGGTTTTCTCATGCAGATTTTGATGGAATTGACAGAATATCATCTATCCAGGGAAAGCTGCAATATGGAGACTCAAACAAGTTCGGCATTATTGCCTTCTGGTGAATCTCTTGGTAACCATTACCCTCCTTTAATTTTTACTATGGATGAGGTGTTATTTTTTTTTTCTTTTAACATAAAAAAATGAGTCAGTATCATCTTCTAGTTTATATCTTGTTAACCTTTTCATTGGGGTAACTCAGTCGTGAGTTGAGAGAGAACTTCATGCTTAAAAGCTAGATTTCCTATTGATTTTGTAGGTAAAATTGGGGTTTATTGAATTAAGATATAAGTTTAGTTTGATAGCTAAGGGGAAGATGGGGTGGAATGGGAAGAGACTTAACTCAGAGAAGCTAAATAACCAGTAGAATATTGCAATGATCCAGTTCTGAGGTGATGAGCATGTACTCTAGAATGTTGGCAGTATCAGAAGAAAAAAGGGAGCATATACAATGGACAGAACTTGGCAAAAGACTGGAATTAAAGGGTGATGGTTAGAAGATGAGGAGGACATGTTTATAAGCCTAGATAACTAGGAGAAAGATTGTACCCTTGACAATAATTATGTCCAGAAGAAGAAAAGGATTTAGGGTAAAGATTGTAAGTTCAGTCTTGGATATGTTGAATTTAAAAATACCATGGGACGTCTAATTCAAGATGTCCATTAAGTAAATAGAGGTATGCAAATAGGAGTCAGGAGAGAGTTTAGGACCCACTAAGAAGAAATGAGAATCATTTGTATAGAAAGATCATTAAGTCTTTGGGAGTTGATGACATCACCAAGAGAAATATAAAAGAAGAGAAGAGGGCCCAGAATAGCACCTGGAAGTTCACATTTAGAGGCTACAATCTGGATGAAGAACCTGCAAAGGAGCATGAGGAGTGATCAGACAAAAACCACAGTGAATCTTATTTATTTGTACATAGTTGTATGCATATATTTAGTAGGGTGATTTGGACAAAGCACTTAATTTCTGTTTGCCCCAGTTTCCTTAACTATAAAATGGAGATAGTAACATCAACTGCCTTGAATGACTTGTATCAAATGGGATAAATTTTTTTAAAAAGATGTTAGCACAGCACCTAGCACATATTGTAAATAATAAGCAATTTACAATTGTAAATGCTTATTCACTTTTTCTTATGCTGTTATTGATTGGTCTGAACCCTGTGCTGCTACAGAGTTATCCAATTTGTATCCTAACATTTTTCCATAGCTGAAAAACTTCAACTCATTGATGAGCAATTTGCAGATATTTATCCTCAACGCCTTAAACTGGAATCATTAGAAACAAAGCTCAATGAATATAAGAAAGAAATAGAACAGCAACTTCAATCAGAAATGTCTCAAAAGGTCAGTTTTGTAAATCTTGCTACTAAAATGAAAAGAAGAAATACATTGGCATATCTTGAAATGGCTCAATTCAAAGTAACAATTTCAATGAACATTTAAAATGTTTAGCAAAAAATAAGTCTTTTCATTTGCTCATATAATTCTTTTTTTTCTCCTCTGTTGCTTTTTCCTTCCTGTAACTGCTTATTGAGAGGATATTGGTAGTATTATGAAAAAAAAAATCTGGAAATGAATATTTCTGAAAAATATAAAACATTCAGTTTAAATTTTGTGCTTTAGTTGAAGCATTTTAAAGATATTGAAATAGCAAGAATGAGAATGGAAGAAAAAAGAAGACTCCAAAAAGAAATGACTGAACTTCGGCAAGAGTTTGAAAAAACACACCAGGCAAAATCCGAAGCTCTAATTTTTCGAGAAAAGAATGCTATTGAAAGACTTCAGAAGCATCAGGAGGTAGTACTAAAATTCAGGATGAACTGTGATTAATTAAAGACCTTTACCTTTAAAAGTCTTTAACTATAATTCTACTTGATTTCAATTAAAAAGTTTTTACTAGTCTTCTATATTAGTGAAATAAATATCTTTTTATGCATATATACATATTCAAAAAAGATTTTGAAATTGCTTACCATCAAGTTCAGTGATTATATAAACATGAGCTTGTAATTTCCATGTTTGTGTCATTGGTGATATGTTCAATTTGGGCCCAAAATAGGTTCTGGAAGCATAATGAAAATCCATTTTTATCCAGGTTTTCCCTGGATGACTTTTTGCCTTTGCTGTTATCTGTAATAATATAATAATAATAAAAACTTCTATAATAATAGAAGGGGTTTAGACGTTTATTGATGAGCTTCGTCATTGGAAATGGAATATTCCTCAGGTTTCCTTTATAGCAGGGTGGGAAACCTTTTTTTAGTGAAGAACTAGTTAGATATTTATAACATCATTCAAAGGACCATATAAAACTGTCACCTTATAGAACTCAAGCAGTGGGAGTTGTATCTACCTTTCCATTCATTGTTGTCAGCAATTGCCTTAGCAAATGATTTTGTGGGCCGTATGTGGTCTGCTGGCTTGATGCTTCTTACCCCTGCTTTATAGAATTGATTTGTTTAATGAACTTGCACTTCTTGCTTTATTATTAATGTTGCTGTGCTATATTATTAACATTTCTTGGGATTAGATGAGTTTTCACATTAAAATAACTTACCTCTCACACATATACAAATAGAGTACAGTGATTTGAAGTTACTGTGTTTTAGACTAAAACCTTTTCCTAAAGGGTATTTTATGATCAATAGGTCAGTAAACCAATTGATTAGTCAAAAAAAAATACATCTGTTTCCTGCCTAATTTTATATTGTTTTTGAAGAATGTCCATTTTTGGACAAGGATATCTCAAAGATCTTACTACAGTGTTAAGCTTTAACTGCTCATTCATGTATTTCTGCAGTGGTCTTTGAACAGTTTTTTGACCTTTGCGCTAAAAAGGAACTTAAACTGGATTATATCTCATATTGGGATTAACTATGCTAATTTGATGTATAATAAGAATTGTATCTATGAATTGAAATTCTTTTTAATGACCATGAAAGTATATAAAATAAAAAATGGACTTAATATATTTAAATGAACTAGAACAGTCTTGTAATATAAAAATGATTTTAAGACAACTGAATATTTCATTTGTCTTGATTCTCAGATGTTACTTTTGTTTTTTCTTTGTTTTTTTATTTATAGTCATTTTAATTTTGCCCATTCTTGAGGCTATCTTAAATTTAATCATTACACATTTTTAATCTGTTTAATATTGAACAGGAATTCTAGTTTTATTTACAGCATAATCTAATTATTGTGTGAGTAAAATATTTTCTTTTGCATAGAATAGTTTCTGAAAAATGTTAACCTAAAGAACTAAATAATCACATAAAAGGTGATATATAGAGAGTAATTATGATAAAAATCTATGGGAGCTATACAAATAATTTTTTTTACTTAGCATAGGGTAATGCAAAGAGTATTGAACGAAGACATCAAACTGTAGTTCAATACTAATTTAGCTCTATCATTTACAAGTATAGTGGATGCCCCTTTACCTCATTTGTAAAATGAGCATTATGATAATACTATATTCTTACCTCATAAGAGAGTTTTGACAGAAGCACATTGGAATGTGTTTTATAAATGTGACAATTACTCAAAGTGAGATTATGATAATAAGCAATACACTTTGATAGTATTATACTATCTAATTTTTTGGAACTTAAAGAACAGTGTTTCAGATCTGTTTTTGTTTTGGGGTTTTTTGTTTTGTTTTGTTTTGTTTTGTTTTTTTGGTCAGTTAATTGATTTCACTTAAATTAACATTTTATTTTATAGATTGAAGCAAAAGAAATATATGTCCAAAGGCAGGGTTTGCTGAAAGATATTGAAATGGTAAGAAGTAGAGAAGTTGAACTGAAGCAACGAATTGAAGCTTTTGAATTGTAAGTAATAATTGCAATTTGGATTTTAGAATAAAACATCTGTGAGATTTAAAAATATTTCTTACTTTTTTTATTATCATTGATTATGCATCATTCAGATTATCTTCTTTCCCTACTGTCAGGAAGAATCTTTGTTTATAAAAACAAAATGTTTGTTATATCAGATTGTTTGCTATCTTGGGGAGGGGGAAGGTAAGAAAGGGTCAGAGAAAAAATCTGAAACACAGAATCTTACAAAAATGAATGTCGAAAACTGTCTTTACATACATTTCAAAAAATAAAATACTACTGAGGAAAAAAGTTGTCATATAATTTCTAAGGAGGCTGGTATAGCAGGAATAAAGCATAAGCCTTGAATTTGAAAAGCAGAATAGTGCTTTAATATCCATAAACTACCTATTATTTATACATTTCTATTTATAAAATAAATTGCTATGTAGAACATGTAATGGTAATCAGCATTTAATTAGTGTAATTGATCAATGTGATTGATTAATGAATAACATAAAATTGTTTCCCTTCAAATTTTTCCATATTCTGTTTTATACTAATAATTCAAAAACAATAAAAAAAATCTCACTTTTGTTGTAGTTCCAGCCCCTATTTCCTCCATAAAAAAATGGAAGGAAAAAAAAAAAGTAAGGACTTTGTGTATAAATTATATACTCTGTATAATTGGAACTTAATTCTATATATTTTTAACTTTTGTGATTTTTAAATTTTCTATTTGGATAAGAAAAAAACTTAAAAGTTGCTTCACAGATTAGCCAGCAGAGGATGATATAGAATCCTTCCTTTTTTTCTTTTTATATCAGAGAGATTCTACATTTGTGTCTGTTGCAAGGGAAAATTTAATTTTCTTCTTCAGTATTTGTCATCACTTAAAATGAGCAGAAAATAATACTTTTTTCCTTACTTTCTTGTTGTGTTTTTGATAACATCAGAACCCAGAAGCTACAAGAAGAAAAATATAAAAACCTGGAAGAATCCATGAGAAGAAGGGAGCTGAATGTAAAGAGCATGGAGGATGCATATGAACAAAGACTCAAGAATGAACTTTTAAAGTAATTTGCTTTAGTAGTTTTGGGATTAGTTAATTTGGGATCTACTGAACTAGATAGTACTTGTGTTCTTGTGTAGATTTAAATTTATTTTTATTTTCCTAATGAGTACTAGTTAAGATAGCTTTCATTCTTTGGATGTCAAATGGCATTTTTCATTTATTCATAGAAATTCCCTTTGATTCTAAAAAAATTAATTTCACTGACATGAGAGAAAAATAAATCATGTGTATGTGTCTTTATTGGGTAATTATACATTTTTTCCCCTAGCTTTAGCAAGCTTATCAGATTACCATTATCTCTTCTGACAGGTCAAAGCTAAATCACTAGAGTGGTACAAGTTTTCCATATCTCAGACACCGATTATTTTTCTTGTAATTATTCCAAATCCTAATTTTTCCATCAGATTTTCAGATTTTCTATAGGTTTTATCAAAGATAATCCAGTTTAAAAAAAAAACACACACACACATAAACGTTACATATAATATTAACAGAGAACTCACCAGTTGGGGTTTTTTGTTTTGTTTTGACCTATAATTTAATTAATGTAAAGGGAACTCCCAAATGAATTTTCCCTTTAGGGAAGATTTGCAACTCTTTTGACACTTTTAAATTTCCTGGGGCTTTATAAGTGACAGGGAGAAGGGGAAGAGAGGGAGAGGGGAAGGGGGGAGAAGAGAGAGAGCAGTTAAAAAAATAAGTAACTTACTCTCTGAGTAAGGGGCTTGATTTGAACTCAGGTATTCTTGGCTTCTAGCCTATCACTCTATTCACAATACCACCTAGCTGCAAAGCACCTATGTGATTTGATTAATAAAGCTGCATGATTTTGTCATTCAACCAATATATTTCAGCAGCAGGACTTGAAACCATGTCTTCCTAATTCTAAAACCATATATTTCCTATACCATGTTGCTTGCCAATTTTATCATTTAATAGTTTGTTGGTGTTCGAATTACAATAATGAATCATCACAGAATTATTTATATTTATTGTATCTGTGCAAAAATTTTACATTAGTCATACACAGTTAACCAAGTGATAAGATGTACAATTTTTAATGATATTTTGGCATTTTCTAAGGGATATTTCAGGACCAGGGTTAAAAATGCCATTTACTCTGAATTTGGAAAGCCATAGTATCACTAAACCTTTGTCAGATGATAGAGGACATTTTTAAGAGGAAAATGCACTAAATATGCTTGTTTATTCTTCCCCTTTCTGTGTTTCTTTGAACTGAATGAGTGGTAGTAGAGAATGGTTTTCTGTTCACTGGAACTATATACAATATTTAGATATGTTCTTTATTTTTGTAATAAAATTGTGGTCAATTTAATTTGTTATTTTGATTTCTAGGTATCAGCTTGAATTAAAGGAAGAATATATTACCAGATCTAATAGATTAATTGAAGAAGAGCAAAAGAATAAAGGTGACTTCTTTAAAAAGTCTTTGTTTTTCAATTCTGAAATAAATAATTGTTTTAATCATTCTCTCCTTTCCTTCTCATCCCCAAGAAGTAAAATTTTTTTTCCATGTTGGAAAGTATGTGGTATATGCTTGTAGGTTTCACAACTTATGGCATGCCAAGAATAACTTGTTCCAAGCCTCTGTGTTTAGAAGAAATTTAAATATATTATATAGAGGTATTTAAATCTATGGTCGCTGGTCGTCTTCCTTCCCTCCTTTCCTCTCTTCCTTTCAGGTCCTCCTAACTTCAGGTGTAGTGTTCTTTTCACTTCACCATTTAGTTACTCCTTTATTAAAATATTTCATAAATTTATACGTACTTGACATTCAGTCACCTAAGTTTCAAATCTATAGCAAGAATAAATTTCAGATCAAAAATTCCTTAATATGAGACATTGTTCTTACTTTTCTTTTAGAGAAAGCTATGCGTTTACAAGAAGATGCTAATGCTATTAATTCAAGAAGGGAAGAACTCAGGGAAGCTGTAAATCGTGCCAAAGATCTTGAGGTATTTAGTTGACCTGACAAGTTTTTGAAGTTGATATTGAAAGATAAGGAGGTTTGGTAATAGTTTAGCTTTATGATTAATTTAAAAAATTTCCAGTGTCAATGACAAGGCATTCATTCATTATATTTGAAAAGTTTTTTATGTGTGACCAAGAACAGGCATGGATTAGATCAAGGGGGTTAAAATTTTTTAAAAATCAGAATAGAACATGGCTTCAGTTGTCTGACTAGCATGGGATTTTTGAAGAGGAATTTCTGGCTCCATTTTCTGAAATGACTTCACTATCTTGAAGGAAGGGACAGCTAGATGGTGAGTCTACTCCTCTTCTATGAGGTCAAACCTGGCCTCAGATACTTGTTAGTTGTTTGACCCTGGGCAAGTCACTTAATGTTGTTTGCCTCAGTTTCCTCATCTGTAAAATGAGATGGAGAAAGAAATGGCTGATGACTTGACCAAGAAAACCCCAAATCACAAAGAATCAGACATGACTGAACAACAAATGAGCTTTCATTTTAATAGAGAACAGAAACATCTTATATAGATGAATTCACATACATGCACGATAAAATTCTATATAAAAAGTAAACCTATGGTATTTGGGAGGAACATTAATGAGTGGGGAAATCAAGAAAACTTCATGCAGAAGATAGTGTTTGAGCTTAAATGAACAAAAAAATTCTCTTGAGACCAAAGTTAGGAGGGAAAGCACTCTAGTTATGTGGGATGGCCAGTGCAAATACATGTCTAAACCATAAACCATTGGTATAGAGTGATAAGTGTAAGTCAGTGCCTAGTTTCTGCTATACTTATTTCCAATTTTCCCAACATTTTTTGTCAAATAGGAGTTATTATCCCAGAAGCTGGGGTCTTTGGGTTTATCAAACATTAGAATACTATAGTCATTGACTATTGTGTCTTGTGGACACAATCTATTCCACTGATCCACCACTCTATTTCTTAGCCAGTAGCAAATGGTTTTGATGACCTCTGCTTTAATAATACTGTTTTAGATCTGGTACAGCAAGGTCACCTTCTTTTGATTTTTTCATTAATTTCCTACTTGTTAACTTTTTGTTCTTCCAGATGAACTTTGATATTATTTTTTCTAGCTCTGTAAAGTAATTTCTTAGCAGTTTGATTGGTATAGCACTAAATAAGTAGATTAACTTAGGTAGTATTGTCATTTTTATTACATTAACTCAACCTACCCATGAGCACTTGATATTCTTCCAATTGTTTAGATCTAACTTTGTGTGCGAAGTGTTTTGTAATTGTGTTCATATAGTTCCTGGCTTTGTCTTGGCAGGTACTCTCAAATATTTTATATTATCTACAGTTATTTTACATGGAATTTCTTTTTGTGTCTCTTGCTGCTGGACTTTGTTGGTAACATAGAAATGCTGATGATTTATGTGGATTTATTTTGTAACTTGCACCTTTGCTAAAGTTGTAAATTGTTGTAGTAGTTTTTTAGTTAATTCTCTAGGATTCTCTAAGTGTACCATCATATCATCTGCAATGAACGATAATTTTGTTTCCTCATTACCTGCTCTAATTCCTTTAATTTATTTTCTTATCTTATTGCTAAAGCTAAAATTTCTAATACAATTTTGAATAATATTGGTGATAGTGGGCAACTTTGTTTCATCTCATCTCTTATTGGGAATGCTTCCAGTTTATTCCTATTACATATGATGCTTACTGATGGTTTTAGATACATGCCTACTGATCATTTTAAGAAAAATTCTATTGATTCCTATGCTCTCCTGTTTTTAAAGGAATGGGTGTAGGATTTTGTCAAATGCTTTTTCTGCTTCAATTGATATAATTATATGATATGTTAGTTTGGTGATTGAATGTCAATTGTGCTAATAATTTTCATAACATTGAATCAGTCCTGCATTCTTAGTGTAAATCCAACTAGGTCATAGTGTATTATCCTGGTGATAAGTTTCTGTAATCTCTTTGCTAATATTTTATTTAAGATTTTTGCATCAATATTCATTAGGGAAATTAGCCTATAATTTTCTTTCTCTATTTTGACCCTACTTGTTTAGATATCAGCACCATATCTGTGTCATAAAAGGAGTTTGGTAGGACTTCTCCTTTTCCTATTTTTCTAAAAAGTTTGCATGGTATTGGAATTAATTGTTCTTTAAATATTTGATAGAATTCACTTGTAAATCCATCTGGCTCTGGAGATTTTTTCTTAGGGAGTTCATTAATAACTTGTTCAATTTCTTTTTCTAAAATGGATTACTTAATTTATTTCCTTCTCTGTTAATCTGGGCAATTTGTATTTTTGTAAATATTCATCCATTTTACATTTAGATTTATTGATATACAGTTGGACAAAATTGTTTCTAGTTATTGCTTTAATTTCTTCTTCATTGGTGTTAAGTTCACCCTTTTCATTTTTTGATACTGGCAATTTGATTTTCTTCTTTCCTTTTTCTCAGATTAACTGAAGGTTTATTTAATTGTTTTTCCCCCATAAAACCAGCTCTTAGTTTTGTTTATTAGTTCAATAGTTTTCTTTCAGTTTTATTAATCTCCCCTTATTTTCAGAATTTCAAATTTTGTATTTAATTGGGGATTTTAAATTTGTTCTTTTTTAGCTTGTTTAGGTGCATATCCAATTCATTGATCTTATTTTTCTTTATTTTATTCAAGTAGACATCTAGAGAGATAAAATTTAAGAAGTGCTTTTTGGTCTGGGTTTTTTTCCCATGGCCCTTTCATACATGTAATTTTTATTGCATCATGATCTGAAAAAAAGATGCATTTACTATTTTTGCCTTACTGCATTTTGATTTTGAGGGTTTTATGCCCTAATACTTGGTCAATTTTTGTGTAGGTTCCATGTACTGCCAAGAAAAAGTATATTCCTTTCTGTCCCCATTCAGTTTTCTCCAAAGATCTATCATGCCTAACTTTTCTAAAATTCTATTTACCTCCTTAACTTCTTTCTTGTTTATTTTGTGGTTTGATTTATCTAGGTTCTGTTAGAGTGAGGTTGAGATTCCCTACTAGTATAGTTTTGCTGTATGTTTCTTCTTGCAGCTCTCTTAACTTCTCCTCTAGGAATTTGGATGTTATACCACTCGGTGCATATATATTTAATGTCGATATTACTTCATCATCTATAGTAACCTTTAACAAGATGTAATTTCCTTATCTCTTTTAATTAGATCTATTTTTGTTTTTGTTTGATCCGAGATTGGATCATTACCTCTACTGTTTTTACTTCGGTTGAAGCATAATAGATTCTGCTCCAACTTTTTACCCTTATTCTGTATGTTTCTCTCTGTTTCAAATCTCTCTGCTTTGTTTCTTGTAAATAAATATTGTAGGATTTTGGCTTTTAATTTAGTCTGCTATCCTGAGCTTCCTCTACAGGGTGACAGAGGTTTTATACTTTTGCACTGCCCTGCTGCTAATGCCTTCCTTCTCACGGGGGTGTAGTCAAGTCCTGCTTGTTATCTTGAGGTTAAGGGGTTCACTATTTACCTACTGTAGTTGCGCTGGAGGTCTCACAGTTAATTTGCTGGTCCACTGGCTTCTGAATCAGGACAGAGTAGCCAATGCTGTTGTATTTTGGTTAAGAACCTCCCAGTAGATTCCCCTTGTGGGGTCTTTCCATCCTGGGCCTCCCTGTACTGGGCCTGTGCTGGGCTGTGTTCCTCACCACCACCCTCCTCCCCCCACCTGATTGAGACAGACCTTTCTTGAAGTCCTTCCAAGATAGCATCTACTAGAAATTTTTTACACTCAAAATATTTGTGGATTCTGTCACTCCAAAATCCGTTCAGAGGCTTGATCTGGTGTTGATTTGGAGGGAACTTAGGAATAGCTCAGGTAAAGTCTTGTCTAATTTCTACCCTCCTGGCTCCCATCTGGACTCTTTTATGGGAGATAATTTATATCATTCAACTTATTCCTTTCCCTTTCTTCCATTCCCTTTTCACCCCTTAATTTCTTCTTCTTTTTTAAAGATATTATTCCTTTATATTCAATTCACACTTATTGTTTTCTGTCTATATATACTCATTCAAACTGCCATAATAATGAGAATTGACTTATAAGTATCTTACTCCCACATGGAAATATAAACAGATAAACCTTAGTAAGTCCCTTAAGATATCACTTTTCTGATTACTTCCTTATGTTTTTCCTCAGTTCTGTATTTGAAAATCATATTTTCCATTCAGTTCTGATCTTTTCTTAATGAAAATATGGACACTAGATTCCTTCTATCTTGGTTCTGTATTTACTAAATTATATATATATATAATTAAGTTTCCTTACTGGAAAGGGAATTTATCTAAAATAAGTATCCTATCTGGCTGTTACATTTCTACTTTTAGGATAGTACAATATCTTTATGGTATGATTCAGGGTATTTTTCTGGGCTTGATCACTCCTTGGGTAAGCTGTCTATAAATATTTTATGGAATCCCAAGTCCTTGGATTCATGGTGAGATACCCAAGCTTTAGACATGCTTTGCTAATCCTGATTTGTTATTAAATATTACATTACTCAGTACCTATTGTCCAAATATAATCTTTTCTTTACAGCTTGAATTGGATTCTCTCAAAGGACAGATTTTATTAGTAACAAAACAGAACCAGTTGCTGAATGAGAAACTTAAAGATACTACAGATTATCTGCTTTTAAAAGAAGAGAGACTGGAGCTTCAAGCACAAAATAAATTACTTAAACAACAACTGGAAGAGATTAGAAATGAAAACATGCAACTTCAAAGAAGTATGAAATATCTTAGTTTCAGTTCCACATATTCTCAGAATTCTTATTAAATTGGAACTATATAACCATTTTATAACATTGGGTGGTTTATAACTATAATTAAAGTGAAATTATGGGAAGACATGAGTAAGAGTTGCATAGGGTAGACAGAAATGCAACATTATTGAAAACTTTCATATCCCTGAAATCAGATCCTTTTGAGAATTTGAGCATATGATTTTTACAATTAAGCTTTATTACAGCTGTGAAATTAATGTAAATTTTCATGAAAATTCTTGTTAAATTATTTAATGATATGTGGTTTTGATGTTTCCATTTGCCTTTTTCAAAATTAATAGTGTCATGCAGCCAGTTCCCCCCCCCCCCCCCCCGTGGCAATTGGGGTTAAGTGACTTGCCCAGAGTCACACAGCTAGGGAATGTTAAGTGTCTGAGATCAGATTTGAACTCAGGCCCTCCTGACTTCAGGGCTGGTGCTCTATCCACTGCACCACCAAGCTGCCCTGCAGCCAGTTTTTTAACATAAAAAATTTAAAATTATAAGAATTAACTTTTTATTGGATTTTGATTAGCCTAGAGAAAGAACATTCTTGCTTTTTACATTAATGTGTACTCTGATTCCTTTTGATCTGATAAGCCTCATATCAGTAAAAATGAAACAGTCACGTGGGAATTCATATGTATATCTCATTAGACAGAATTAGTTTTATTAATAAAGTAAACCTATGAAACATGGCAAGTTAATTGGATTACATCTTTGTGCAAAATATATTGTTAGTTGTAGAGTCAGTGTGGATTTTTTAAGGAGTGAAATAAATTTTGACTATAATTCTTTATTGCTATAGGATCTTCTCAGCCATCAGCTGAACTCATAGCCTTACAGAAAGAATCAAAGATGGCAGAAAATTCAAGAAAGCTTGAACAGAAGGAATTTGAGGCTGAAAAACAAGCCTTGGAAAAAAGGCTTCAAAATGAGGTAACTTGCTTTTTTTTTTTTTTTTTTTTACTAAAATGTGATGACATTTTTCATGTGTTTTAAGCATCCTCAGATCAATCTGTTATAAAGCATATCCTTCTGTACTTTCTGTAGGTTTTATTCCTATTTTTTAAGAATTTATATTTGTTATTTATTTATATTAAAACGTTTTTTTTTTTAATTTGAGTTCTAAATTTCTCCCTTCCTCCCACACTTCTCCTACCCACTGAGACAATAAGCCAGGTTTTTCACAGTTGATTAGCATTACAGCATTGCTGTTACTGTGCACAATAATCTCCCAGGTCTTCTCATTTCACTCTGCATCAGTTAATATAGGTCTTGCTATGTTTGTCTGAAACCATCCTTTCATCATTTCTTATAACAGTAATATTTCATCACAATCCTATTCTATAACTAGTTCAGCCATTCCCCAATTGATGAGCATCCCCTCAATTTACAATTGTTTGCCACCACAAAAAGAATTCCTATAAATATTTTTGTGAATATAGGATCTTTTGGGATGTAGATCTAGTAGTGGTATTGATGGGTCAGAAGGTATGCAGAGTTTTATTGCCCTTTGAGCTTAGTTGCAAATTGTTCTTCAGAATAGTTAGACCAGTTCAGCATTCCAGCAGCAGTTCACTAGTACCTATTTTTTTCCCTCATCCCTTACAGCATTTGTTATTTCTGATAGGTATGAAGTGGTATTTCAGAGTTGTTTTAATTTGGTTTTCTATAGTCAATAAAGACTTAAAACATTTTGTCATATGACTATAGATAGCTTTGATTGCTTCTTTAAAAAAATTGCTTGTTTATATTCTTTGACCATTTATCAGTTGAAGAATGGCTCTTATTTTTATATATTTGATTCAGTTCCATACTCAGTTTATATTTGAAAAATGAGGCCTTTATCAGAGAAATATGCTGTAAAAATATAGTACCTTTTAGCATAATATAATTTTCTTGATTATCTTTTTAAATTAGCTATATTTTTCTTTTGCATTGTCTGATATCATAATTGCTTTCCCTAATTTTTTTTTCCTATTTTCACCTTGGTGTCTTCTTTGGATTTTATGTCTCAGTCTTCCCTGCTATCATAGTAGATTTGGGTGGTCAAATTCTTTTTCTTATTGTTTGCTCATTTTTTTAGCCTATTATTTTATGTTTATGTAAAAGTTGTGATATGCTCATCTCAGGGTGGGAAGGCTCTGCCAGACTTCAGGTTTTTTTGTGTTACTATTTTGTGCTGTGAACTAGTTTGGGGGAAGAGGGGAGAGGAGGGAAGAGAAGGTGGTCTGCAGGTTTTAAGTGTTTCCAAGGTGTTTCAATCTTAGAGCGGTATGGTCCCTGCTTGGCTGGTCTATTCTCTGATGTTTACCCAGAAAGGGCCCCTGCTTCTCTGCAGGCACAAGTGTTAATAACTCTCTTTGCTTTGGAACTGTGATTGGGGCATCTGCTCCTTTGTGACTGACCTGCAGCATGCCTCTCCACCCTTCAACTTCAACAAACTGCTAGTCAGCCCCAGTTGTATTCCTTGCTAGACCTGTTTTTTAACTCCCTCACTTATCTCTGGGCTAAGGTTTCCCAAAGTTGTTCCTGCTGTTGCTTTGGCTTTTATTGCCATCACATTTGTGTGTTCCAGATAGGCCTCCACTAGCACCACAGATTTCTCCTGCCAACCTCTTACATTTTTTTTAGGCTAGAAAAATGCTCATCCTGACATTTTTCTCACTCTTAAGATTTGATTTAAGGCAGTATTTTAAAGTTGTTTGGAGGGGAATATTGGGAGAGGTTAGTTGGGTGGCTGCCCCTAATTTTACCATCCTATTTCTACCTCCCACCCCCATACTTAGATATTATTTAGGTAAATTCTCCTCTGGTCACATAGCATCAATAATAGTACTAGTAATAATAATTACTTAGTCAAAGCTTAAAGAACAATATGTTTTTAAAAGAAAACACTCAAAAATTTCCCATTTGCTTAGTAGTGCTTTTAAGTAAGATTGCATCTTTATTTTTTGCCAACTATTGACTCCTCTTTGAAGAAGTGGACTTAACATATCTTGAGTACAAACATTGTATGTCTTGAGTAGGGTAGGTACCTCTGGTATGAGTAGCTTAAGTAGTGAGAGTCATGTTTGGTTTTTTTTTTTTTTTTTAAATACAGTATTACCATTATAAATGAGAGGTTTCTCTAAGTGAAATTAACTTATTTCCACATTATAAAAGGAAAAATTAAGACATGCATGATAGAAATTTTTCTGTTATATATCTTGATTGCAGATTGAACATTGTTCTGTCCTGAAGAATCAGATACTAGATTATGAAACTTCTACAAGGAGGTTAAATATGCAGATTGAAGACTTGAAATTGCAACTTAAGCAAACTCAAACAGGTTGGAAGAATCCTTCATAGATAAATATATAAAGGTTCTTTGAAGAAAATTTTGTCTATCGAAAAGCAATTAATTATTTTTATGCCATTGATTAGAGGGAGACAACTAAAACATGCCTCCTTGCAAGTAAAATTTCCTATTTTGAGATACCAAATAGTTTTTTAGGTAAAGGTAATTAATCTTGGGTGGAATTATTTTACAAAGGTAATATAATGTTTTACTGAAATCTAATCCAATGTGGGATTGGGCCTTATTATATATTAAAGGAATTGGAATTGGATCATTTAGAGTTTTGTTATCTGAAATTTTACTATTGTCATGAAACTTATTTTTTAAAGTCCATTCCATTTATATGCACATAGTATTTAGGGTTGTTATAAGGCATATATAATACCTTAGGGTTATGTATAGGGTGTTCTTTTTAACTAAGGAAGGTGCACTTCATTATTATCATTTAGTTATTTTAGTGTTTACTCTGTAGTAGTGTTAGATTCTTGCATCTTTTGGAGCAGTAGGTTTTTCACCTTCTATTTAAGTTCATTCCACTATAGCCTGAAGCAGCGAAATGGCTTAGTAGATAGAACTCTAGAGGTGATTATCAGGAAAACCTGAGTTCAAATCTTGATTCAAATTTTTGTCAGCTGTGTAACTTTGACCTCTTAGCTTCACTTTCTTCCTTTGTAAAAGGAGAATAATAATACCAATCTAATTGGATTGTTGTATGGATAATATGAAATAATGTGTGTAAAATGCTTTATAAACCTTAGTGTTATGTAAATATCATCATCATCATTATTGAAAGTCTTTTATCTCTCAGAGAAATATATCAGCTTAATCATTCAAATAGTTGGCATTTTCCCTTTCCATGGTGATGTGCAAGGATCACAGTACAAATTGTTTAATATGACATATAGGACCTTTGAAATAGTTACTGATTGCTATGTATGCTTGATACATCTCTTCATGTGTTTTATAAATTAGTTGGAACTTCTTCACATTTGCCTGTTCGCAAGTTGTTCATTCTCATATCTTTTAGTGTATATCTTTTGAAAGTGAATTTAAATGTTTGAAGACTAAAAATGTTTTGAGTCTTGCCAATTTACTTTAATATTAACTTAATATCTCAAAGCTCTCTTTTCAAACTCTACTTTGATTCCTAATCAGGGGCTCATAATTCAAAACAGAAACATTTATTAAGTAACTACTCTATGCTAGATGTTGAGGATACCAAAAAAATCCCCAGACAGCTCTTGATCTCCTCAAGAAGCTTATATTCTCCTGGGGGAAAGGCAAGTTTTAACACTAGGTAAATTGAATAAAGAAGAAAAAGGGTACACTAGTAACCAGAATTTTAAGGAAAGCTTCATGGTGGAAGTAACACCTGAACTGAACCTTGAGGTAAAATCAGGCATTAAGTCAACAAGCTTTTATTAAGTACACAAGCTTTTATTAAGTACACCATTGTTAGTCATTATGCTGAGCTCTGGGAGTAAAGATAAAAGAGAAACTGGGAAGCTTGCTTCATGTGTTGGGAAACACAAGAGAAAGAAATGAGGAAGGTGGGGGCAGCTAGGTGGCACAGTGGATAGAGCACCAGCCTTGAAGTCAGGAGGACCTGAGTTCAAATGTGACCTCAGAGGATCCATTTCTAGTCATCCTGATCTGTATCTTGCCACTGGACCCAAATGACTCCAAAAGAGAGAGTGGAGCTAGTGAGCTTGCACAGGCCCGCCTCATTTAAATCAGATTCACTTGCAAGTCACCTTGGCATCACCTTCTGCATGACATGATTCTCTTCAAAAACAAAGGACAAACAACACCCTGCCCAAACCTTCATATATAGTGCCTAGACTTTGACTTTGGTCACACACCCAGACATTCCTGGAAGCCTCTTTACCTCATGGTTATAATTCCCATAGTGAACCTGATTCATTTTCAGCTAAAAGCTATTTTGAATAATGCTGTCTTCCACTTCCACATGTAGGGAAAGACTTGTAAATCCAAATTGGCTCAGTGTAGTAAACTTATAATCAGATATCTGCCCCCAGTTATGCTGTTTACTTGCCTTAGTTTGCTCATCTCCAAAATAAGTATAATGTCTCTCTTGCCTCCTAAATTAACATAAATTGTCAGAATCAAGTGAGGTTATAGCAATAAAAACGCTTAGTACTCCATATTTATGTAGCACTTAATAGTTTCATTTTAAAGATCCCCTGACTTATAGGTTTAAAAGGAGGAAAGAAAATGGTAAGGTAGATTTCATGCCACTAAGAGAAAAGTATATGTTGCAATGGTTCTTTAAATGCTGCAGAGAAAACATCAAAGCATTGAAAATCCATTCTGGTTCCAGGTGTAAGGCTTTTGACCTGAGATTAGGACTTATTACTTTATTGTATTCTTATGTTTGTGTTAAATTTAGAGAAAAAAAATCAAAACATTTATATGGTATACAGCTGCAGTAGTTATTATGGGATCTATATAGAATGACCTATTTTTAATATGAATTGAAACAAATTCAGTTCTGGGTGCCATCTGAAAGTTAGAATAGAAATTGAAGACTAAATTCCTAAATTAAAAGCATTCTCTCTTTTGTTGTAGTATGTTTGTGTGTGTACATATTGTAGTGGAAAAATTATTGAACATAACCTTAGAATACTAGAATTAAAAGTTTAACTATCACTTTCTACCTGTGACATGACTTCAGTGTCCTCATATGTGAAACAGCTTAAGAGTTAGAGGATCAAATGAGATAAATGTAGAAACCATAAAGAATTACTGAAATATGAATTTTCTCTATTACATATTTATTTTTATCTTTTAATTTCATTTCTTATTTAAAAAAATAAATCCTAAAAAGTTTATTGTAACCTTATTTTTTAGATGATTTTTCATTTCTCAAAATTAATTTGCCTTCTTTTTTTTCAATGTTTAAATATCTAGTTTTAGAAAATGAAGTATATCGAAACCCAAGGTCATCACTGGTTAATCACTCAGTCATTGATTTCACAAGTGACAAGATTGTACCTCATGATATTTATGTAGATAATTTCTTGAAGAATCAGCTCTTTTCTGATGCTGTTGTTCAGTCAGAAGATCTTCTAAGGAGCAGATATTGCCAGCCTGCAAGAATTGAGAGGTCAGCTTCTACAGATGCTGACCTTGAATTTGTAGCTAATACCAAAGCAAGAGTAAAAGAACTAGAGAAAGAAGCAGAGTTCTTAGAAGAAGCCTACAGGAATTACCAGCAACGAGTTATTCAAGCAACAAGGAAAAGCCCTTCACCAGCAAGAAGTCACTCTCCTTCACTTTTTCCAGCAGTTCTAAGTAGTATCGTTCATGAAAAGGTTATGTTTGGAGAGGATAAGTTTGTTTCTGAGCAGCTTCCACTCAACAGTCTGAAAGATGAAAAAGGTGATGCGACATCTGATTATCAAACTCCACAGCAAAGGAGAATCCCTTCCCCCAGACGTCTTTCTTCGACTCCACATTCAAAAACAAGGAGAAGCCTTAGTAACCAAATGTATTTAGCAGGTGAGCTGCTATTTTAATTAATATCTTGCTTCATAGAACTAATATATAAGAGAAGAATAGTTTAGATAACCAAGTCACTATTCTGTTAGTTTTTTGTTGTTTTTGCCTTTCTTTGTGTTTTCAGCACTCAGTGCACTTCTTGGCAAGTAATAGATACTTAATAAATGCTTGTTGACTTGACTATTCAAAGATAAATAAAACCTGTAAAAAAAATTGTTCATAATTTTATAGAGATGTATTTGTGGGGCCAGTTTCACTACCCTTAAATAATTTGCATGAATATGTAGAGCATAGTTATAGAATGTGTCTTAAGTAGTGTTATTACTAAAATTTATTCAAGACATAACTTTAATTTAATTTCATATGACAGATATAGCCAATTAATTCCAACGAAACATTAACTACTAGAGAGTATTCAGTTCCTTAGGAAATGTCATACCTGCTGAATTATATTACATTGGAGACCTCATAGTATGGTGATTTGCTGTGCATAGTTATCTGGGGCATGCCTATACAGGTTGTCCCAAATGTCTAAAGTGTTTTGGAACATCCTATTTAATAAATGCATCTGGAAATAGAAGATTATTTATGGAAATGATGTCAGATAAAGAATTTGGGGGGCCAAGTGGAAGAAAGAAACTCAAAGCTAAAAAATTAAGAGCCAATGATATAATGAAATAATGTACATCAATAGAAAATTGGATTGGTTTTTTAACTCAATAGAGAGTCTTTTGGTTTCCTTAACTCAAAATGAGGTTGTTGGACTTGTTGGCCTCTGAGATTTCTTCAACTTTGAATTTGTGATTCTCTGAAAGAGTTACAGACTAAATCATGAAATCTGAGTAATTATTCTCTGTATTCATCTACGTGACCTTAATCTTTAGTTTTCTAATTTTAAGATGAGGAGCTGAGTAAGATAATAGAAGTCTAGCCATCTGCAGCATTTTGTGTGCTATATGTTTTATAGTTTTCATTAACCCTTAGCCTTATACTATAAACCTTATAGGTTTGTAGGGAGAAAGGTAATTTATAAATATGTAAATGCTATATTAATGTGAGGGAGTTGGCAATTTTTTTGTTTGGATGATAGAAACTAGTTATATTTGTTTTATAATATTTTGATAGGAATTCATTAAATGTCTTCACTAAGAAATTTGTAACATGTAGTAAAATACAAGATTATACATTTCAGGTAATGGGTCCTTCGTTGGGTCTCCTTGTCATCTTGCTGACAGAATTCCATCACCAATTCCAAAGACAACCCAACTTTCATCTGCTGTATCTGCTCCCAATATCTCAATTGCTTGCTTACCAAGCAATCAAGAACAGAAGTCAAGGTAAAGATAATACTTTATTTTGTTTGGAGTACATAATTTCCCTTAATTTTTGAGTGTTGGACAAAGATTTACTAGTCATAATATTTAAGTTGTGTAGAAGTATATAATTTGCATTGTCCAAAATAAGTTCCTCAAACTAAACTTTCTGTTTCAAATGAACGTTTCTTAACTATTGGTGGAAATGGGAGGGTTTCAGAATTTAAATTATTGATTATATTTTGATTAAATTATGTGCTTTATATAAGGCAATGTACTAGGTCCTGGAGGATAAAAAAGAATCAGTCCTTGGCTTGAAAGAGCTTACATTCTATTGTGTGAACTATCATGTACAAAACATAGAAATAGGGACTAGACCTGAGATTTTACTGATACTGGGAACTACCAGATGAGGATATTCCATGATGAAAACTAGTCATATGGCTCTAGTCTTTATATTAATGACATTAAGAAGGATGCTGCTTTTTTTTCAGTAAAGTAAATATTCATTTGATAAACAATTAAGTATCTAAGAAGTACAAAGCACTTAAATAGGTATTGGAAGTAAAAAAAAATTGTATGGTTGCTACTTTCAAGGACCTCAAAACTTACAGAAGAATAAAACACATAATGAAATAACTAATAAGAAGTAAAATAGTACAAGTCAAGTAAGAGGAAAAGACTTATTTTTAGCTGTGGGGTAAGGTCAAAGAGAACTTTGTAGAAAAAAAATGGAACTTAAGTTGAACTTTCAAGGAAGGAAAGAAAGTCCAACTTGGGAATAAAGGACAGTCTACATTAATGCCCAGAAACACCTGATAAAATTAAAGGCATCTAATTTGAAAAGTACAGGAAGGAGAATATTATGATATTACCAGGAGCTAGGTTGGAAACAGAATATTAAAGCCTATGAACTCCAAGTTAAGGAATTTATATCTTAGTAGGTAGTAGGTAACCACTGTGAAGGTTTTGCATAGGGAAGTGATATGATCTGACTTGAACAATAGGAAGATTGCTTAGTGATATCCAAACTATTGACAAAATCTGTGGATTTCACCTTTGCTTTTTTGAATATGCCCTTTTCTGATATTGCCATCACTCATCCTCACACCTGGATAATTGTATTAACCTGCCAGAGGATCACTTTGCTTCAAATCTCTCCTTGTTCCTCCAATTACTAAAATGATTTTCCTAAAGTGCAAATCTGGTCATATTACCCCCTACTCAATAAACTCTAGAGCTATCTCTTGTCTCCAGGGGCAAATACAAAATGCTCATTGGCATTCAAAGCCCTTCATAAGCCAGCCCCAAAGCCTATTTTTTCTATTCTTCTTATCCCCTCTCACAAGTACTCTTCAATCCAGTGATACTGGTGTCCTGGCTGTTCGTTTCTCAGTTCTGGGGATATCCTCTGCTGATGCCTGAAATGTTCTCTCTCCTCTGCTCCAACTGCTGATATCCCTGTCTTCCTTTAAGTTGAAACTAAAATACAACCCCCAAAGGAAGCCTTCCCCAGCCCCACTTAATTCCAGTATTAATCCCTCTGTTAATTATTTTCTGTTTATCTTGTATGTAATTTGCTTTGTATATTTTTGTTTCTGTATTGTCTTCCCCATTAGATGAACTTCTGGAGGTCAGGGACTTGATTTTTTCTTCATATTCTCAGTGCTTAGCAGAGTCCTGGAATGTAATTTAATCTCATTGAATTGATGTGGGGATAGATTGAAAGGAGGAATATTAGAGAAGAAGAGAAATGAGACAGTTTCTAAAAATGTAACTTAATTTAAGTACAGAATGTTCTGGTGGTATTAACAGTTGAAAGAATCAAGAAAGCCATCATAGGAGATTGCACTTAAATTGAGTTAAAGGAGTTAAAGATTTCAAAAGAAAGACATGAGGGATAATATTCCAAACATAGGAGACAGACTATGTAAGGAATGTGTAAGATGGTGATTAAAAAAATCACATACAGAGGCGGAGCCAAGATGGCGAACTGCAGACAGCTTTCTCTGTGAACTCCTTGGGACCTTCCCTCAGACCCAGACAAAGTGAGCCTTCGAACTGATTTTTGAGTGAGGGCTCCGTCAAACATTTGGACTACAACGCACTTCTATCAAAAATCTACCTTGAAAGAACTCCTGAGAAGGTTAGCCTCAGGGGAAATCGGCCACTGGTCTCGATCAGACTCCTGCCGGGGCGGAAGCCAGGGCTGCGATAGAGGGGCGGATTTTAGGCACCCAGGAAGCCCCTGGGAGATGCCTGGGCCACTTTGCTCTGCTTGCAGGCAGGTGCTTTGGCAGATCTGCCTTTGGTAAAGGGTGGATCGAGAGCAGCTGAAAACGTGGTCCTAGTGCGAATCTAGCTCGACCAGCCTCAGACCGGAAGTCAACTCGGCAAACTGCCCCAGGGCAAATACAAATTGTTGCAGTTTTCTCTGCTTTTGACCAATATCCCAACTTTAAATCATGAGCAAGAAGCAGAAGAGAGCTCTCACCATAGAAAGCCTTTACGGAGAAAAAATAGAACAGTCCCCAGATCCTGACATTATGAAAACAATCCCAGATGAAGCCACAAAGGCAGACTTAAGTTGGTCTCCCTTTCAGAAGCCTTACCTGGATGATTGCATTAAGAATCTCAAAAGAGAGCTAGGAGAAGAATGGGGAAATAAATTGATATCAGGGCAACAGAAATATCAAAAACTGGAAAATAGGACTGGTGAATTGGAAAAAGAAAACAGTTCACTGAAAAACAAAATTGGTGAATTGGAAAAAATCACCAATTCACTGGAAAATAAAAATGGTGAACTGAAAAACAAAATTGGTGAATTGGAAAAAGACAACAATTCACTGAAAAATAAAACTGGCAAAATGGAAAAAGAATGCATTGAATCAAGAAATTCAATTGGCCAGCTACAAAAGGAGCTAAAAAAGATAACTGAAGGAAATAATACTTTAAAAATTAAAATTGAACAAATAGAAGTAAATGACTCAATAAGACTTCAAGAATCAGTTAAACAAAAAATCACATACAGGAAGCTATAAATAGGCCATTTGGCTGGAATGTAGTGTTCATAAGATATAGTAATGTGGAGTCATTGTGGGAAAAGATAGGTGGTAGGAGCCAAATTGTAATGCCAAATCCAGGAGTTTGCATTTTATTCTGGAGGTAAATTACTGAAACTTGTTGAGCATTGTTAATGACATATTTGGTCTCACAATTCTCATCTTTTAAAATAAGATTAGATTATTAGGTATGTAGGGTCCCTTCTATCTTTGTAATTTTTACTTTTCTCAAGTATTTCTGAAATTAAGCTTAATTCCTTTAGAAAACTTGTAGATATAAAAAGAATTTCTTACTTTCATCATTCATGTAATGTGTAATTCTTATTTGTCTAATTATTTTATTTATTTGTGCTTAATACAGTCCGTATTTGAATTTAGCATTTGTCTTTGGCATTCATTGAATGGCCTCACAAAAAATTGTCTAGGGAAAGGCATTTCTGTATTTTTGCACTATATATTCTTGGCTGTCTTAACTATGTAGAGATGAAAAGAAGACACTTTTTAAAAGTAAGATTTCAATTTATTTTGAAACATAAAAGCTTTTACAGCATTAACACCTACAGAGGTGTTAATTCACATATATCTCTATGTATAATGAAAGATCAGGCCTTTTTTAATACCTAATAATTAACCTATAATTCTGAAATGATAATCACTTATAAGGTGTGACTATTGAAAAGTTGCATGTAAATTTTTTTTCTTTTAAACTCATGAATGTGATTCTGTAGTTATATTTCTTGTCCTTAAAAGTAAATTGTTATATATATTAAAAAAATTTTTAAAAAATAAAATAAAAATAAAAAAAATTAAGAATAAGAATAGCATACAGACAGTACTGAATAAGCTTTATAATCTCTCAAATATTTAGTTTTACATCTTCATGGGATCTAGATGTCAGATTGGTCCTGGGACAACAATTTTTAAAAATATATCTGAAAAAATTCTTTTAGAAACCCTATAGAGATAACAGTGGTATAGTCCAGAGGTAAATTAGCGAAGTGTTTTACTAAGCAGAAAGCATTTTTTATCCAACTGTGCTTTTGACTTTTACATTAATAAATAATGCAAATAATGTAAAATAATTAAATAAAAATATTTTTTCTTCTAGTTATTATGAGAAGCACACTGATCAAGATATAAGTGATTTTTCAAATGCAGAGAAATCAGGCATTGAGGATGTTCAAAATGAATCTTCTTTAGAATGTAAGTTCTAATGCCAGCTTTAATAATTTGATGTATAGTTTTAATGAAATATACCCTACTATAAGTAAATATAAGTCAAGAAATGCTTGCTTATGCAATATAGCCTTATATTTGTAAATATTTTTCACAGGCTTTTATAAGACTTCTTAGATTTTTTAAAAAGGGCAATTGATTACAGAGTTGGTAGTTTTATGTTCTTGTACTCTCTGCCACTCTGTAGTGCATGTGACCTTGGGCAAATGGATTTTTTTTAATATGTAAAACAAGGGAAACTAGATAATCCTTCTGTTTCCTTTATCTTTAACATTCCATTAGCCAGGTAGTTAATAAACCTTTACTAAGATACATTGCTACTATGTGTGTCAAGCATTGTGTTAAGTGCTGGGGATATAAAAAGTTCAAACAAATCATATAAGATAGGTAGGAAATAAATAATAGGGAAGCATTAGTATTAATGAAGAGTTGGAAAGGGTTTTCTATAAGATATGGAATTTTATGAGGCTCAAAGTCCAAAAATATGTATTCACGAAAAAGTAATCAGGCATTTAGTTTTATTGAAAGGATTCAGTATGTCTGAATAAAAGTGGAATTTACTTCAATAACAATTATATCAAAAGTAAATGTTTTTTTTTCTTTTATATATTAGAAAATTTCATATTTTTATTTTGCTTATAATAGTATTAGTTTTCTCTAGATTTGGATAAAACCCAGCTTTAGCAGTAAGAGCACTGGCCTTAGAATTAGGAAAGTGATTTTTTTTTTTTTTTTTATCCCTGGCTCAATTATTAATTAGGTTTGTGACTTTTGGCTTTCTTTTGATCTCTAATGTTTCTCCCAGATCCAAAATTCTGACATATCTAATGTAAGTTTCATAATTTAATGTTATAAATTGAGGGTACCTTAGTTGAGATGAGAAAGTGTCAACAATTGCTTAAATATAGGTTAATGATGAGTATTCATACTATTTTCTGGAGTCTTCTGAAAACTGCTGACATAAAAAGCATATAATTTTTAAATGTATGATTTTGTTTAAAAACATTGAGTCGTGTTTTTGTCAGCAGCCTGGAAAGTCATGGATTTTTCCCACATAGAAATTATTTTCTTGGTTTATATCTTGTTTCATTTCTTAATTATTTGTAAAATAATCTTATTCTTTCAAGTATTTGACCCCAAATTTTTATAAACATATAGATAAGTTTAAAAAAACCAAAAACCAAAACAACCTGTCAAATATCCCTGTGTTTATATTTGAGTATAGTCTTAACATTTCCCCTCAAATGTTTAGTAGAGACCTGCTTAATTAGTTAGTTGTCTGAAATTAAAGATCAGCAATTCCCACACTGCAACTGTTCTTTTGCCCTTCTGTTATAATTAGGGAATAATGGAGCCATTGTCCAAACCTTTTTTAGATGGTGGGAACATTCCAAAGAAACTTGAAATAGATGTGTTATATCCAGCGGGAGATATGATTCCCACTAACAAAGTCACAGACACTGTGCCAACAATAACTACTTTGCATCAAGACCCAAGTAAGTTTTTTTTTTAATTAATAGATTATTGGATTATTGAAATAAAAAATTTCTTGAATAAGTTATTTAACTTTTGAGATAATTACTGAGAAAATATTTGGGTTAAATAATTTAGTATATCAAATAATATTGTTTTGTAGATATAAAATTTAAGAAAACTTTAAAAGAGAGACTTTTAAAATTTAGATAACTAAGGGTTTCATAATCTGAAATTTTTAACAAAATGTATAATTTTATCTATTTATGCCTCCCTTGGGCCCTTGAGGTGCCCCCATCTACTTCTACCTCTTGCTCTTTGAAGAGTTTGAACTTTGAATTAGAGCTGCTATTTTTCCCCCCTTTCCAAAAATGCTTATGCCCTCAAATAGGTTATTCATAATGTAAACACTTTTTATCTAATTACTTTACATTTCAATCTTCTATACATACAAACAGCCTCAGAGTCTTGATTTAAATGATTACTTATGAGTAAAAACAATTATTAAAGGAGAAAATATGTTTAGGTGTACATATTATAAGTTCTTCTGATAGATGAGATATACTCTATTGTAGTTAAAGAGAGCTAAGAATTACACAAAATAATTTCAGTATTTTTTTTGGATCCTAAGTGCAAAATAGCAGTTGGCTGCTGGGGATATACTGACAAAGTGGACAGTCCTTGCCCCCAAGGATGTTTATTTGTGTAAGGGGGCAGGCAGAAGAGAACATAACATTTATATAGCTAAAAGTTAGTTTGAGGGAACTGAGAAAACAGTAATAATCAGGTCATCAGGAAAGACTTCCCATAGAAGGTTTAAAGATTAAAGATTTACCAGAAACAAAAGGTTTCTAATAGATAGAGTTGAAAAGGGAAGAGTACATTACTAGTGGAGTAGGAAGTGGGGATAAGGCACAAAGATGGGAGATGAAATTCTGTGTTTAGCAAACAGGCAAATGTATGAGGGGGAATAATGTGAACTAAATCTAGAAAAGTAAATTGTAATCAGACTTTGAAGGCTTTCAAAGCCAAATCAAGGAGTTTGCATTTTTTCACTAGAGGCAAAAGGGGAGCCACTGAAGATTCTTAATCAGGGGAGTGATGGATTTGAGCCTTAAGAAGATTATTTTGAAGGGGCAGCTAGGTGGCGCAGTGGATAGAGCACCAGCCCTGAAGTCAGGAGGACCTGAGTTCAAATCTGGTCTCAGACACGTAACAGCTGTGTGACCCTGGGCAAGTCACTTAACCCCAATTGCCTCAGCAAAAAAACAAAAAAAAAAAAAGAAGATTATTTTGTCAGTTGTGTGGAAGATATATTATAAGGGTTAAAAATTAGGAGGAGACCTGTTATGAAATTGTTGTGATAGCCAAGATAAAAGGAAATGAGACTGAAATTGTGTGATAACTGAATAAAAAGGACAGAAGAGATTTTGGTCAAGGTAAAATTGACAAAATATGGCAGCTAATTGAATATGCAAGGATGGGTGGTGGTAAGGGAAAGTGAAGACTTTGAAGCTGTGAAATTGGGTAATTAGGAGGATGGGAAATTTGGAGGTGGAACAGGAGAGTAATGAGAGTTTTGTTACAAATTATTTTATACATATGTATATATATACGTATTTATACATATGTATATAATATGAGATATCCAGCTGGAGATTTCCAATAAGATGGTGGTGATGTAGGATTGGACCTCAGGAATGAGTCTTGTGATAAAGGGTAATAAGTAAAAACAATAAACCTTGAACTATGCATATCTCTTAGGGCACAATTCATCCTGTAGGTGTGCTTATTTTCTTTGGTTCAAAGTAGCACCAGCCCTGGAGTTTTGAGACCTAAGTCCTTTGTAATTGATGACCTCAAAGGAGGATTAATTTATAAAGCAGAGGAAAGGGGTCAAAATGCTGTTTATTAAGTGGATAACTTCCTTGCATTGGCATTTTGCTTCATAGAGAAGATGAATAGGAATAAAGCTATATTCTTTTCTGTTAACGAATTTGACAAATCATCTCTCCTGTCTTTTGGAAGAAAGGATAAAAGACTTGTCTTTCTTACCCCATCTCCCCCCCTACCCTTTCATCCCCTACGGTGCCCACTGGTTTTTATGGCAGCTGTGACTTACTAGTTAGAATTGACCATTAGACTATATGATTTTAATTACTTTAGAGTAATGGGGCAAAATATTGTGGGGTATTAGCATGAGTTAGTAGCTAATGCATTGAAGGTAGTGTGGTACCATGGAAAGTCAGAAACAAGGGAAAATGAGTTAATGTTTCCAGTTCTCTTTCCTCATATGTAAGATGAGAGAATTAGCTTGATGATCTCTAACCTAAAAATCCTTTCTACCTCAGCATCTGTGTGTGTGTTTCACTTTTTTCTTTTAGTAATGCTAGATCTGGAAGAAGAGGAGACAGAAGAAAAATGGGAAGAGAAACGGAGAGAGAGAGAGGAAAAGCGGCAGAGAGAAAGATTGGAAACTTTTGAAAGAGAACAAAGAGAACTACAAAAACTGGATAAAGAAATGGTGATAAGTACTACTTAGTACCCAGTGCTTCTGTAGAATACTGTCCTTTATTTGTCATATTTCTTTTTTAATCTTCACAGTTTTTCCTATTTTTTGATAGTATCCTTAGCTCTTCAATTCTCATTCATCTTATATATTCAGTTATTTGTCAATTTTTTATCAAGTCTAATTTCATTTTGTGTTTTCTTCCTTCTCTGTAATCCACATAGCCACTAATATGACCATATTTCTCTCCTATTCAGTAAACTCCATTGTTTCCCCATTGCTTCTAGGTTCAAATATAAACTTTTTTGTTGGTTATATATTCTTCACTGTCTGGCCCCAGACTACCTGTAGATTTAATGACTGTATATCACATCTGACACTGCCTTTGCAATGACTGTTCCTCTTGCCTAGAATTCACTCTTCTCTCCCTTCTGCATCTGGAATCCCTTGTTCCTTGAAGATTCCTTCATAAAGTCTTTCTTGGTATCCCCCAAGTCCTAGTGTCTTCCTTTTCCAACTTGCTGTGTATCTTATCTGTTTATATGTTTTTATATATATACATCTATTTTTTTTGACAGTTAAAATGTAAATACCTTCAAGACAAGGATTGTTTTGCCTTGAACATCATAGGTACTCAAGCAATGCTTACTATTATGAAAACAAATTTTCATCAATTTTATTTTCTAGAGATTGCTTGAAGAATCATTGAAAAGTGAAGTAGAAAAAGATATTAAAGAGTTGGAAATCGACAAAGAAATTGTCAACCCCCTAGAGAAATATATGAGAATGATCCAACAAAATAAAGATCAGGATTCAGTAAATAAGGTGAGAAAAAATTTTAAAGGATAGAGGATAGATGGCAAAATAAATTAGTAGAATGTGTGATTCTGTAATGCTTTGAGCTGTCACGTATAGCTTCTTTAATAAAAACTAAAGTTAAAGGGGCAGCCTTATTATATTAAGCTCATATAAGAGAAATTAACTAAACAGGATTATTTCACATATTTAAAAATTTCCTAGGAACTTCTGTGGCTTTTGTTTCAGTTAAATGTCATGACAATCAGACAACACAATTTAATAGAAATTGCTGTTTTTAATTTTAAAGTATAATCCCTGCCTACTTCTATGCCACTTTTGTATTTAGGAATAAATTAAGAAATTTTTAAATACACTTGAGACAAGTAACTGAACACAAAAGAATTGTTATAATAATTTAGTACTTTGTAGATATTCATTTAAGTACTTGAGAATATTGTAATTTGCTACTAAGTACCCTCATTTATTGGCTATTTTTAGTTTTAATTCTAATTTTTTGTGTTCCTGCTGTAATTATAAATTCCAGATTTTATCTAACAGGTTATATGTAAAATATATCTAATATATCTAAAATATTTTATCCACTTAACTTCCTTTACTCTTCAGAGCTCAAAAAAGGAGGTTGTGGAAGAAGCGTCAATAGAAGACACACTATTGTCTAATAATAAAGCTGACAGGTATGACATTCCAAATAAAATTAACACTAGTTTTACTAAATTTAAGGTATGTAGTGGCTTCTTATGCTGTTAGATAATTTTTGAGCTCTTTATGAATTCACCTAATTGACCAATTTTTGATGTTATAGATGAAGCTGGAATGAACATGGTATAGATAATAAATTGTAAAGAAGGTTGGGGAAGTGCTATAGTATAGAAATCATGTCACTAAGGAAATATACCCCTCCCTTTAAAAACAAAACAAAACAAAAAGCAACTGCAAATCTGATCTGATTTGTAAATACTCCTCCCTCCCCCCCTTACCTCCCTTAATGCTTTTTAAGAAACAGTTGTCTAATTATTCTTTCACCTCTTTTCCTTATTTAGTTTGTCAGCTTCTGAAGAACCAGATGACTTTTGGTGAGAGGTTTGTTGTATTAAATTTAAACCCAGGTTTTTAGTGATGTAGACCAGAATATTTAATAAAGATTTTACATAGAAAACCTATATGAAGTTGCATATTTATTTCTGGCAACTGCATTTCTTAAAGAGGCTTGTCTTCAAGGACTTTCCGAGAAGCATTTACTAGGTTCATGGGTATAAATTGGTATTTCTCTTCCTTTTAAAATAATGCATAGTTTTGGTAAATTTATTGCAGCAGCATTTTGCTTCACTGTTAAAATGTTTCAGTTTTTTCAAAAAGTAACTTTTCCTTTATATACATTACTAATATTAATTATAAGACTTAAGCATACAGATGAAATTATCTCCTGTTTGCAGTGAAAAATTCACTGAAACATTCACTTTTAGTGCTAATCCATTGAGCTTTCAAGACCCTTAACCTTAGAAAATAACTTACCTTTTTTTTCTTTTTAAAAAAGTAGGTATATCCCCCATCCCTCTAATTTTTTATACATATATCCCAATTTATACAACTTAGAACTCTGTTTTTATTGTTTAGTATATAATGTTAGTTTAGACGTAATTCTTCCAGAGAACACCAAAATTAAAGAAAATCAGCTTGCAAGTGACACAATATAGTAAGATTATTGAGAAGGTATAGTCTTGAGTTTTATTTTCCTCAGAGCTTAATGAGAAAATTGATTTTTGTTTGTTGGGTATTCAGACCTGTGATTTCATTGGCCTAGGAAATTCCATCTCTGCAACTCAGAGAATCTTAAAAGAGTTTCCTGAGAGACAGAGCAGTTAAATGATTTGCCCAGTCACACATAGCATGTCTCAATGCAAGGACTTTGAGCCACGTTATTTTGACTCCAACTTTGACTATTCACTATCTCACACAGCCTTTCTCATAATAAAGGAAATCATAGTTAATTTTAAAAAAAGATCATTTAAAAAAACCAATACCCTAGTATAAGTATCATGTGAAATTTCATAAAAAGTGAGTCATCTATCTATATATACAGAAAATCACATTAATTGGAGAAATACTGATTCATGTAAATGTAAGCCTGAATTGAAGAATTAAAACATGTGAAAGTACTTGCTATATTAAAAGGCTTTCATAAAAACAATTATCTTTAGATCAGTTGATAGTATTTGTAATAATTGCTTTTGAATACCTACAGAATGATTGAAGTATTTTGTCTTCTTTCAGTTTTATAGATCAACTTATTTATATCATTTACAGATTTAGAAGAATAATTCTTTGCTACTAGTTGCTAGTAATTCAAATTTCCCAAGGTATAAATCCTTAAAATTTTAAATAAATTATATCCACTTTCAAACAATTTAATCTAATTTTTTGAAAAGACTTAGGAAGATATAAAATATAATGAAGGTGTTTGTAATATATATACACTATAGGATTTTTTGTATCAGAACTGATGAGAAGATTCAGGCTTAAAGTTGCAGAGGGAAAAGAAAGTTAAAGTATTAATCATGCTTCACAGTAGGTGTGTAAATAAGAATATTGATTTGGCCCTTAAGCCTGGATTACAAATATCATTATATAAAGTACTGATTTGAGACTATGCTGAAAATGTTCAAATATACAATTACAGGTAATCATAATGATGGCTAAAAGTATAAACAAAACCTTACAGAATTGACTTCTTGTACATTCCTGTTATACATTAGCCCTTGATTTAAAAAAACAAAACACAACAAAGTCCTGATAACATTTTTTTATCCTATTAACGGACTTTTGATGTTCTTAGGATTTGTAAAAGTCAAAAGTCAAATGTATTTATATAATGTATTAAGCATGTTACAACAATAGAATTTTAAAAATATACATAATTTTGAAGTACCTTTACTTAAGACAGTTTCAAAAGGCAAACTGTTCCTTCCTGAGCTCCTTTTACCAAGTCAATATCAAATCTTGTAATAAAAGGGTAGGCCCAGTTAATCTTATAGGCATATATCTTCTAATACTGTTGATAACATAAGTAATCTCCAGTGAAATTTCACTTGAAAAATTTATAGTTCTGTGGACCTATGAGATACCAGTATCATATAACAAAGGCAGCTTTTGCAGAAGACAATCCAGTGAGTTACAGAACTCTTGCTTTAAACATTTTTTTACTTTTACTGAAACATGCAACCTCCAATAAACATGTTAACTAATTAGCTTGAAATTTCAGTGCATTTAATTATATTACTTTAAGACAACCAATCCAAAGACAAAGTCAAGAAAGATTTAGGTATGCTAAAACACCAAATGAAGGAAGCTATAATTTTATTTTATTACTATCAGTACAGCCACAGCTACTTTTGTCTAGATAGAATCTTAAAATAAGCATACACATGTTGACTCTATTATCTACAAATATTTATTGTAACACTTGAATATAACTACAGGAAGCCCTTGGCACTGATAGAAAATATTGATTCACTGTTAGGTTACAAAAAATTTATACATAGCAAAATTTAATGATCTTTACATAAAAAATATTAGACTACTTAAAACAAAACTTTCAAAAACTTCTGGTAATAGCTACCTAGACTTAGAAAAAGAATTAAGTTTTAAGACACTGCCTCCATTACTCTTCTATGAGAACACTGACTATATGACAGCACCTGCATTGCTGTGAAAAATATTTGTTTCCTTCATGCAACAGAAAAACAAACACTAAATTATTGTCACTTGCTCTACATAGAAGAGAGCCTCCCCCAATGTAAAAAGGTTTAAATTAAGCATTTTAGACATTTAATTAAGTTTAATGATCCAAATGAAATATAGTACCTGATAAAAGATCAGTTTTTAATAACTTCTAAGTAAATGTATGCTTCCTTTCATTTTTATACATTTTTCACATAAGTATGTGTTTTAATATCCAGGAAACAGTCAAATCACAAGTTAACTTGAAACATGAATATACAGTGGTTAACTTTATATTATGTAGCTTCTTTTAAAAAGCACTGGTATACCCAACAGCTATATTTATCATTTCATAGAGAACAACACAAAATTTACCATCACTAATACCCAATAATCACTTAATGCTTCTGAAATACAATGATTTTGAAGGCAAGATTCTGTTAAATGGCTTAAACTCTAGCAGCTTTCTTGCTAAACATCGAACTTCATTATTTTAGGGTCATAAGATTTGTTTAAGGAAAACAAAATAAATAACAAATTCTAATTTAGGTAACAAGTTGTAGAAAAGCAGGAGGTCTGTGGTCTACTTGTAATTAGATTTTAAGATAGCTGGTATGAAACAAACTCATCTACAGAATCTACAAATGGTTTTTGATGGTGGTCATTTTAATAAGGTAACACTTCTTAATTAAGAAACAAAATTTGTCAAGTGAAGTACCATGAAGAAGTCATGGTCTCCTCTTATATAAATTCTTAGAAATTTAGAAGAAGTTTACATTAAGGCAAAGCTGGCATTTAGGAAGAAAAAAACATTACTGGGTTACACTTTTTTTATTAAAACTTTATAAAACAAATTGTTGTTCCAGCAGTAAGTATAGCAGAATTATAGTGGCTCATTGAGGCATTTCTGAATAGCTGCCTTCTGACTGGCTCAGGGAATTCATTTGCCCTGTATGTGGACAAATCAGAAAGCCAACTCATTAGGAGAGAAAAATAGATTTAGTCACCTTATGAAAAAGAAGAGCCAAAATTTAACAAATGTCAATTGCCAGAAATAGAACTTGGTAGATAGGTCATTACTGGCATTTATCTGTATATAGTTAAACTTTCTAATGCTGGAAAGTTGTGAGCTCCTACTAAAGAGCATGACTGATTCCCATTGTTAAGTGACCACACCAACAGGCAAAGTGAAATGTGGAAATGTTGTTAATCTCAAAAGGGTAAACAATCATTGTGTCAAAAGTGTTGCCTTTTAAAATGGCTGACATGAAACCTCCAATATCTGTTCTAAAGGAAGAAAGATTTACCCAGTGGAAGATTTTCCTAGAAACAAGTCCCAGGAGCTTGACAGTGAAGTTTTTGTACTCCTATATTTGTTTGGTAGATATACATCTGTACTGCAGAGCAGCCATTTGGTGATTTGTCAGAGCTATAAATTCTTCTGCTGAATTACTCTGGCAAACATTTATGTGTAAGAATTGAGCTGTTCTTTTGACCGAGATTGGATATCCTGAAGTTCCTGTTCTTCTTTTGCTTTGATATCCTGGTAGGCCTGCATTTTGCTTGCATCCTTTAAGTAAGCCCAGTTAGAAGACAGTATCATGAGGAAGTGGATCTGGAAGAGAAGGGTGAGCATGATGGCTAGTGAGCATGTCAAAAGGCAAAGCAAGCTGCTAGTTAGATTAATAGACATTCTTTAATAAAAATGGGAGGAGGTTATTCTATATTAATACACACATTCTATTACTGAAGAATCAGAGAGTCAGTATAAATGGTTTTCTGAAGTGCAGGCATGCCTTTCTATTTTGTTTATTATTAATGGACTGAAGAGAAGTTAGTTAATAAACAAGGAGCAACTTATTTAAGTGGCTGCAGTTAAAAGAAAAAGTGTAAGTGAAAAACAGCAAAGCACTTTTTATCACTTGGGAAGAGTTTAAATCTGATGCACAGATCTGGGAATGCACTAAGTTGGTATCTGGGTTTTAAAATATGTATACAAAGATATATCTTACAAAGTAGGTAAGAACAAATTTTCCCTCCCCAAAACTGTAAACACTGTTTATTTTGTGTAAATAATGGAAAAAGCTACAGTTTTACATTAGAGAATTTAAATAATGAATGTGAATACCCAGAGTAAAAACTATTAAGCAAAGCATGCAGTCTCTGGATTAACAGATTTAGTGGTGACAATTTATAGCTACATTTTTCATTTTAGAACTCTCATTTCATTCAATGTCTGAGTCCATAAGAAAATTATTCATTACAGCTGGTGGAATAACCACATTTCTTCCCAACTCCTTTCCTTCATATTTTCTGTAACACAATTCTGCATCTTAACACCTTTATTTCTCTCATTTCCTTTTCAACATGTTTGAAATGTTCAGTCTTTGCACAATTTCTCTTCTCATTAAAATCTTAACTTGTATTCAAGAACTGGCTACTGAGAAATCAGTTACTACTGCACCGATATACAGATTTAAGATATCACTTATCAATTTATTTTGGAGGTGGGAAGGGAGATTTGAAAGGACTGATTGTGTTGCGCAAAATGGAATAACAAATTCTTTTAATGGAGAAAACACGAGTTATTTTTATCATGCTGTGTTTGGGAATTTTTAGTTGGTGTCAAATTATGTGACTTTCCAACATGTTAAAATGTTTTAAAAGCTTAAAAAAATCCCTAAAATTATTTATTCTAAAATGAATGATTTCCTCCCCCTCCCAAAATATAACAAAAACAATGGCTTTAATAGCCCAAATGTTAATGGTTCTCTTTCATCTCATTTTTAATATTTGTGTTGGGATTTTTGTTTTGTAAATCTTTGACATCAGATTAAAAAGCAAGGGGAAAAAATGGAGAATGAGGAAGGCATTTAAGAGTTCCAGTATTTGATCTACAAGTAACTGCTTTAGAAAAAACTAGGTGTTAATTCCAAGAAAATCTTGCCTTTCAAAGGATACTACTACCAGTGTCAGTAAAATAACTGAATCCTCTCAAAATATAGGTAAAATAGCCAGTTCTTACCATTCTATAATTCATATACAATAAGTCACTTTATCAATTGACTATGCTAATTGTTTTACTGAAGCTATTTACAAATTATGGTCACAAAACTTCAAAATCTAGACTTTGTTTTAGTCTATGGTGTCAGTGGTAGTTCAAGCCACACAGTGTAGCTCTCTAAAACTCTTTATTGGCCTTATTTCAATTTAGAATTTAGTGCAGCAATCTTCCCGACTCTTAAACTTCAAAACCGCATAGTTATATGTAGTAGCCATCATGTAGATCAGCTGGTGGAAGAGAACAAAATACAGGATAGTAAGATACAGGCAGCTGAGAGCTAAAGCCTCAGCTATTTCAAAATTGTTCATTTTCAGTTAATAATTTTATGTTCTTTCCCCTTTTAAACCATTAGCAAAAAGATTTCTTTACCAAGAAACTGGGTGGGTTTTTTAAAAATCATTTTCTTCTTTTATATACATACATATATATATATATATATACACATATATATATATATATACACACACATATACACACACATATGTATACATACACACACATCTCTTAAATGCTAGGTAATAATTTCAATGTCTATTAAGTAGACTGGATTTGGAAGATCAATTGAAGATTAAAAAAGGTAGGTCAGTGGCACAAGAAAAGAAGCCAAATAATTCCCTTTAGTTTCCCCAAACTGTCTTTTCTAGATCTTTTTCTATCCTTTAAAATAACTAGGAATAGAAAGAATCAAGTCAGTTTCAAAGAAAAGTGATTACGGCTTTGCCTGGTACAAAATCTTCAGAGTATCTGAGATACCCCTTTGTTCTACCAATCTTACCTGCTTTTCCTTCCTGACAAAACCCGGAACATCACAAACTTTTAATTAGATCCTTCCATTGGGAAATTTGGGATTTCGTGGCTAGGAACAGGTCATGTTTCAAGTCAGGATGTGTTTATTCTTGAAGCTATGAGACCCAGGACAAAGTTCAACAAAATAATTTGCCAGTGTTTATCAATAGGCCAGGGTGTTTTAGATATTTCTTCTGCTTATAACTTCTCTTTCTAGGTCATCCAGTTTGGGTAAATCCACAATCTGTACCAAGGCAGTTAATAAGCTACAGGACAAGGAATTTTCAAATGTGTATTGTTTGAATGGTGTTTTATCTTTATCCGGCAAGATGGCAAAAGCTAAAAAAGGAAGATTTGTTATTTTATTTGGGGAGATGAGACTAAATGGTCCCAGGGAGAACATTACTCACCAGTGCGATCACAGTGGCACCAGCTCCAGCACAGGCTACGATGAACAAGTGATAGGACATATAGAACTAGGAGAGAGCAGCAGCAGTGCATCGACATAAGCATTTTAGTCCAGAATCAAGCATATTCTATAACAAAGCTTAGGGGGACACTACAGTTTCACCTCTTATAATTGTAAAAATACAAGTGTGTTCCACTTTTAAGAAACCTGAAAAGTAGAATTCTAAACCTTAAATGGATGATATGGAATGAATAATCACTGGATAAAAGCATTCTCTTCTGCAAAAGGACTTATGGATTCTTTTAATAAAATCTAGCATTTATAAAGTGCTTTAAGGTTTACATTGTGCTTCAGAATAACCCTTGATCTGAAAGTGATTTGGGGAGACAAGTTGTAGATGACAAATATCATTTTCATAATTTCATAGATAAGAAAACCAAGGCTCATATTTGCTTAGATGATTTAACTAACCTTTCCCAGGTTACAGCTAATAAAATTGGAGAGCTAGTCTCTGACTCTTGGTCTTCTGATTTGAGTTCCACTTCATGAACATTAAATGATCTTGAATGTCCTTTTTTGAGAGGGAGAGGAAGAGGAAATTTATTTTTTAACCTTGCTTTATAAAAATTCAATGTAAGTATGACTTTTTCTGGATACCTGTATTAAGATAATCGAAGAATAGTAGATGTGGAAGGGACTTGATGTCTCATCTAAGTAGGCTGTGAATTCTTGCTAACTCTTGATCTTTCTTTTTACTGAGGGAAGACGTCAAGGGAACTGCAATATGTCTCAATGAGTTGGAAACAGTCTGGCCAGTGTTACTTGTACACAATGTTGCTGTATTCACACTGTAACAAATGGCCTATTTTGAATGATTTGGGTAGGGAAGAAAAACATTTAGCTAAAATTTTAAAACTTCATAATGAAACAGGAGGTTCATACGTTCACAACATTGGAACTTGAGTATGATATGGTCCTGTATGTAATATCCTACCTAAGTTCTAATATCTCCATACATGCCTGAATGCATGAATGAAGAAGATATTTGTTAAAATTTTATTACATACAAACTATTATGCTATTTGTATGGGAATACAAATAGAAAAGTAAGACAGCCCCTGATGTCAAGGATATCTAATATGGAGGAAAACTCACATATGAGATTTCACCTGCAAGTCAGATGGTAAGATAGTTGGTAGCTTATCTTTAATGTCATTTCCATTATTAGATTCATATCTATTTCTGCTTGGCATTTGACAGTGCTAAAGACTGTCACAGAAAACTGTTTTTTGGTTCTAAAGTAGCTGTGACTACTGAGGAAGTGAGGGCTGTGGCACTTGAAGAGGCATTTTGCCACATTGTATCCCCCCAAAAAGGGTTGCTTTTCTAGATTGATGGCTCTAATGGTTGGGCTGGAAGCAGAGCCAATGTTCTGATGGGTAATATTGTTCCTTGGGGTTTTGGCTATACTTGTTTATGAGTGGCTACTGAATAGCCACTGGTGTGAGAGGAGGTATAGATTATGGGCCTCTTCTTCCCCTGTATGATGACTTCAAGGGCTAGAGTGTAAGCCTGGTGTCTATTGAAATTCACAAGTTCTATGATTCTGAAAGTACTCCAGCCTATGTGGCTAGGGGA
>JAJPUD010009598.1:0-21956 GCA_023553655.1 Myrmecobius fasciatus
TTTTTTTGTTCACTGCATTCTTTTTCCATTTTTTCTATTTTATTTTGCAGTGATCTCATTTCGTTTCCCCATGTTTCTTCTAACTCTCTTTTAAGATTTTTTATGCAATCTTCAAAGAAAGCCTTGTGACATGGAGACCAATTTATGTCTCTCTTTGGGGCTTTTTCTGGAGTTGCTTTACCTTTAGGGGCCTCAGGATTTGAGGTCTGTTCTTCCCTCTCTCCATAAAAGTTGTGTATGGTGAGAGCTCTTTTTGGTTTTTTATTCATTTTTTTTAAAGGTGTGAGGTCTGTTTAGGGCAAAGGTGGGACAGCTGCTTTAATTTGCCCTGGGGCAGTTCTGCTGATTGAGTTATTTCAGGAACTGGGCAGTTCTGCTGATTGAATTATGTCAGGGCTGGGCAGCTCCGCTGATTGAATTATTTCTGGTGCTTATCAGACCTGTTGTTTGATTGATTGTATTAAGGTGCTGTGTAATGGCAGCTAGTTCCGATGCTCATCAGGGGTTCAGTGGTTCACAATCTATGCCCCTCAAAAGGCAGACCCTCCAAACTACCTGTCCACAATCAGGACAGATTGTTCCAAGAGGCCCTCAGAAGACTCCCAGGTGTGTGAAAAGCACAACGCTCCCACTCCTGTTCTGACTCCTGTTCCAGCCCCCTGCTCCAGCTCCCTGCCCCGGTCTCCCTGTGCTGCAGTCTGGGTTCAGTAGGCCACCCCCTGCCCCATTAAAACAGACCTGTTTTGAGGTTCTTCCAGAGTATCTTCTTCTAGAATCGTGTTGTTCTCCGGATATTGTGGATTTTTTTGCTTCAGAATCAGTCTAGAGGCTTCATATTTTGTTGGTTTGAGGGGAGGTTAGAGGAGGTTACAGAGAATCCTGTCTGATCTCCGCCACCATGGCTCCACCCCCGGAAGTCCAATATATGCATATTTATAAAAAATATTTGTGTATGTGTATGTGTGTGTCTAATGGTAGCCATCTAGGGATGTGGGAAAGGTGGAAAAAGAGAAATTTATATGATAATTTGATATATATTTAAAAGGAATAGTAAGTTGTACACAATAGATTTGCAGTTTCATGTGCAGAACCTTGAAGAAGACTTAATCAACTGTCTTTTAGGGATTCAACCTGCTAGTGCTAATGTGAGTTGGTATAAGATACTATTCCCCCTCCTCACCCTGAGTTTATTTAGGCTACACAAGCAAGTACTAATGTCCCAAAAAAATCATGGAAATGCACTAATCTATATTGGTAAAGGGAGTTCTCTCTGATATATGTGAGAATACCAATGGATGGCTATCTAGATTGAATGTCTTTTGGAGAAAACAAAGTAGAGTCATAGAATGTCATAGCTGGAAAGAATCTTAAATACTATCTAGTCTTATTCCCTCATTTGAAAGATATGGAATTTGAGACTCCAAACAAGGAAAGATACCCAAAGCCACCCAATGAGTTGCTAGTTGAGCTAGGTTTACTGGATTTTAATTCAGGTTTATTGACTCCCAGTTCAATAACCTATATGTCTATAGCAGTTCTCTTTGTGGTGGCAAAGAACTGGAAATTGCAGGGATGGCCATCAATTGGGAAATGGCTGAACAGCTTGTGGTATATGACTGATAGAATACCACTGTGCTATAAGAAATGATGAGCTCAATGGTCTTAGAAAGACATGGAAAGACTTGCATGAAATAATGAAGAATGAAATGAACAGAACAAAGAGAACATTGTATACAGTAATAGCAATATTGTTTTAATAATGACTTTGAGAGAATGTCATTTTGATTATCATAAATATATAAATTAATTATAAAAGACATAGGAAGAAAGATTCTATTTGCATCCAGAGAAAGATAAATAGAAATATGTATAGAATGATTTTACATATACATATATAAACATGTGTACATATATGTACATGTTTATATAGTTATGTGTGTATGTGTATGTGTGTGTCTAATGGTAGCCATCTCTAGGGTGGGGGATGGGGAAAAGAGGAAAAAAGAGAAATTTATATGATAATTTGATATATATTTAAAAGGATGTACATAATAGATTTGTAGTTTCGTGTGCAGCCATCTTTTTTATTATACTATGTTATGGAAATGCTTGTTTTTTTTTAATTATTATATTAGCTCGGCCTACCCATGAGCACTTGATATTTTTCCAAGAGATTAGATACAACTATGATTTGTAATTGTGTTCATATAGTTCTTGATTTTGCCTTGGCAGATAGACTCCCAATTTTTTTTATCTTTACAGTTATTTTAAATTCTCTTTGTATCTCTTGCTGCTGGACTTTGTTGATAATATATAAAAATGCTGATGATTTATGTGGATTTATTTTGTTTCCTGAAACTTTGCTAAAATTGTGAATTGTTTCTAGTAGTTTTTTTTTAAAGGGTTCTCTAAGTATACCATTATATCATCTGCAAAGAATCACTTTTTTTCCTTACCTGTTCTATTTCCTTTAATCTCTTTTTCTTCTCTTATTGTCAAAGCTAATATTTTTAATACAATGTTGAATAATAATGATGGTAGTAGGCAACCTTGTTTCACCCCTGATCTTATTGGGAATGGTTCTAGTCTATCCCCAGGAAATGCTTGTTTTATTCCATAAACTACAAATTTTTTAAAAATTACATCATGCTGAATAAGAAATATTTATTCATTTCTCAGGCTCACAATCCCAACTCCTACTTATACTGACAGATTGATACCCAGAGTGGAATTCACTACTTCTTTCTATGAGTATAGGGGCAACCTAGAAGATATGGAGATGATTTTTTTTTACTTTGATTCACAAGCCCTTACTTGTATGCTTCCCTCATATCCTCATTATTATCAATTGATATCAATTAACCAGATTTAATTGAAGCTTATTATATATTATTCCTGTGGTCACATTATAAACATCTTTTAATAGTAAATGTTTTTTAGTTGTAGAATCAAGCAGAAACCTGTGATGTTTCTTGGCAGGGGAGTAATATAGTAAAACCCTATGGTTTAGAAACATTATTTTGGCATTTGTGTGGAAGATAAATTGGAGAAGGGAAAGATTTGGGGGAAGAAAAACAATAAAGAAATTAACATACTGGTCCAGATTTAGCTTGTAAAACAGCCATTTGGTATAGAAACATGGTATAGAAAGATTAATCAGTACAATTTATCCTCTCAAACTTGGGGCACATTATTGTACAACTACACACAGCATCCAGGGGAAAGTGGACTCATACTTAGAAAGCACATATATCAGACTCATAGCTGCTGGGATTTTTTTTTTTTTTGATTGAAGTCCTTTTCTTTCCTTTGTGAAGTTTTCATGAATTTCCTTAGACATGCTGTAACTTTCTGCTAGGTTTCTTGTAGAGTCATGAAGCTGTCTTTCCTCATTTTTTTTTAGTTTGTTTTCATTGCCCATTGTAGATACAACAAATTTTCAGACCCTTCACAAGATTCACAAGGTCCTCTTCTGGTCAATGGAGCAGGGAAAAGATAAACTCTTTTCCTCCTTCTCCCCAAGTGATTCCCTCTTAAGAGTTTGAATGAAAATATTTCTTCCACTATTCTGCCAGATAATGAAATATTCAGGTTCTGAAATGGCTTTTAAAAAATGCAACAGAACAATAGCAACAGCAAACACAGAGAACATGACCTAGTCTCCTGAGCTACTCCCAATATACCTCCTTGTACAAATATTTTCATTTGTACAGCTTTTGATTAATCAATTTGGTAAAGTTATCTAAACTTTGCATATATATAGTTCATATCTCTGATTGAGTCATTTGAAAAGTTCAGGCTTTCTATAATTTTTGAGGGAGGAACAGGGAACACCCCCTCAAACATTAGCAACTTGGATTACAGAAGCAGAGGGCTCTACACCATAGATTAGTACATGCTATTTATTATTCACTCAACAAAAATGTTTTTTAATTATAAGCATTATTTTTTAGTTTCACCCAAATTGCATACACACATACATACATAAATACATTTTAATAATTTATACTAATAATCCAGGGAATTACTTTGGAAAGTCTAGTAAGACTAAGATAAATCTGAATCCTAGACTATTTAAAAAGAAGTGCAGGTAGATTGATTTCAAGTACAACAGTAACATTGCCTATAAATTTCTAAACAGAGACCTGCTAATGCTGCTTTATTGAATAGTAATACTTAATTTTGATCATCTTTTTTTTTGTTTGTTTAGCTCATTTGTAAGAAATATTAAAGACTTACTCCCCACACCTCCTTCTTACTTAACCATGTTTGAGTAGTATGTTAGAGGATCTGGAAGAATCCCTTGGAAGCCAAGGAATCTGATAGAAATGGAGAGCAATTATCAGATCCTCCATTATATTAGGTTTCCCAAGACTCAGTTTTACCACTTAGAAAATAGGGGGATTGGAGTAAATCAATTTTAATTATCTATAAAACATGATTTTCCTTATGTTTATTTTTTTTTACTTTATACTTTTGTCTAGTAAAAAGCTCCTATTGATTTAAATGTCTCCCCTCATTGGTTGGCAGTGAAGAAAAAGGATTGTACTCTTGAACTTCATGGAAATAGTTTTTTGAGGAAGAGAAAATATATGACAGAGGAAGTGCCATTGGGAGAGACAGAGGCAGGGTTGCAGCACTCCAGAGCCTCCAAAGTATAATACATGGGATAGATGTAGGATGTAGAGATTCAGAGAGATAGATAGGGATAGAGACAAATGAAGGACAGAATGAGACAGAGAGATTACTGTGAGTCACATGAAGTCTTGAGGAAGGGAATTGACTTTACAGTGGTCCTGAATTCATTTCTCACTTGGGATTTCTTAATCCAAAGGCAACATTATAAATTTGTGTAGATCCCTTAGAGGTGGGACCTAATAGAAGAAAAGTTTTTCTTGAACATTAATAGGCTCTAGTATAAATCTTTGCTATATTCTCTGGTGTGATTTAGATTTTCATTGCCTTGGTAATTTCTTATGTTTACAAAGATAACTGAATACCCTGAGAAGATTGTTGGAGAAGAATCAAATTAAAATATTCCCAGTGGGTGGGATGAAGACATAAACTATAGAATTATTATTCAAAGAAGTTCAATATTGATTCTTATCCATATTACTCATAGCAATAATTATTGATTAGAATATATTTTTGGCCTTTTTCTTTGAATGATGTCTTTGTGAGAGGTAAAGAACTAGAATGTAACAAATTCCAAACTAGAAGGAACCAGAAATAAACAACCTCAGAACATTCCCTTTAGTAGTGCTGTGAGTCATATGGACTCTGTAGGACTTTGGGAGGGAGGTAAATCTCTAGTGACCCTAAATTCTTTCTCCACTTCAAAATTATCAACCCTAAGGTGTCACTATAAGTCTTGTAAACCATTGAAGAAGAATTTAGTAGAATAACAAGTTTTCTTGACTGTCTATGGATTATGGTATAAGTCTTTGCTATATTCTTTGCTATATATTGTACGATGTCAGGGACAAAAAGTATGAGTTATTGAGATATATTCAATATTGATACTGGTTCATTGAAATATCTGTTTGTTAGAAATGTCTCTTACCTCTAAAAATGATTGTGAGATGTATTTGTGTGGGATGAAAATATTGACCCTTTCCACATGTCATACCTATGAAAACAGTCTTTTGCGGTGATACTGTAGCTATGCTTGTTACATCTTTCATCTTAGGCTTTTAGATTTATAGGTCATCTCAAGCCTTTGTTCAAAATGAGTCATCTTGTTCCTGATTGCTATTCTCTGGGACTAGTCTTTCTTTTGTGACTCTGTCCTTGGCTGTGCCACAGTACTTGAAGCCATGATTCATTGAGTCCTTAAGTGCATGTCAAGGGGAATTAGTTGGGTAGAGAAGATGAGACTCTATTCAAAGAGAGATATTTCCAGCATCTAAAATGAATGTATATGACAACCAGGACATGTGAATTCCAAAGGGAATTTACATACTGATTCTGAATTGCATGCTAGTCATAAAAAACATGGAAGAACCAATTAAAATTTATATTGGTGGAGATGCATCTTTGGTATAAATGTGGCAATCATGAAAATTTCAGAAAGGCCCCCTTATCCTTTTTCATTTAACACACAAAAATTTTAATAAATATCATTTTACATATTTTAAATATAGTACTGTGAAGTTTGCATAAAGCTCTGTATTGGATATAAACTCTTAAAGGTTCACCTCTTTGTCAGAGACTGGGAAAAGGAGGATAAAGTGGGAGAAAATGTCAAGGAATTTTGAAATGAAGAAAAGAGAAAAAAAAGGAGATCATGTTGAATGGCTGAAATTTTCTCAGAACGTATTGATTCTAGTACCAAATATTATGTCATCTTTAATCTTTTAATATTTCTATATGTTATGTAAATTTGGAAGCGTGTGTTCTGAAATGTTTATAGCAGCTATCTTTGTGGTGGCAAAGAACTGAAAAATGCAGAAATGCCCATTAATTAGGGAATGGTTGAATAAGTTGTGCTATATGGTTGTATGTTGTGGTTAAGATGGAATACTGCTATGCTATAAGAAATAATGACCTTTAAAAAAACATAGAAAGAAGTGGGAAACAATGATGAGCAAAGTAAGTAGAATCATGGGACAATTGTACAGTAGCAGTAATATTGATTTAAGAATGACTTTGAACGAATAAGTTATTTTGATTATTATGAATACCCAATATATTTACAAAGTAACTAGAAAGGATACACGAAGAACGAAGCTATTCAGAGAACTGATAAATAGAAGTATGTATAGAATAATTTTACACATATATATTTGTGTCTAATGATAGCAATTTTTAAGGTGGGGGAGGGGAGGGAAGGAAAAAAGAAATTCACAACATAATTTTATTATATATTTAAAAGATATAGCAAGTTGCATATAATGATTTTTCCACTTCATGGGGCAACCATCTTTTATTATATAAATGCTTGTTTTATTCCATAAATTAAAAACAAAGTGAATTTACAAAAAAGTATGTGCTCAAAGCGTTTTTGCTAATAAGATTATATAATCAAAGAAGTTTAGAGAATACTGCTTTAAGCCACTTTGACTATAAGCTTTAGGGAAGGTGCCAACATTTATTGGTACAGTGAGTTTTTTCATCTAGGAACTCCTTACATAATGAAATCATAGGTGTAGTCCCCATTCTCCTATTATACATAGTATAATATATATATATATATATACATGTGTATATATATTTATCTGTATATATTATACATAGTATTAAATTTTACATATACATACACACACACACACACACAAAATAAACCCACCCAGCCACTATGGCTAATAAAAATGCTATATAATCCTTTTGTATGAAATAGAAAACTTGTTATTGAATTAATTTTTCATTTAAAAATAATTGCATCCAATTTTACATAGTGATGAGATAGGACTACTGATTAAAGTGGTTCTCTAAGATGTATCAGGATAGAATGATGAAGAAGGATCAAATATAATTTCAATAAGTTATTTGAAATGATTCCATATCATTTGGCTTCCTAAGATAGTTCTTGGTGGATTCCATGGACTCAATGGTGAATTTGAGTCCAGAATTGATGATGATGATGATGATGATGATGATGATGATGATGATGTTAATGTTCTTATTATCCCTGTCCCATTTCCTGGGTGAAGAGGTATATAACTCAGGAAATCAGTTACAAATATCTTAGCATTTTTTTCTGTTACAAAGATTGATTTTAGATGTGTTATGTTTAATTATCTTTTAGAAAAGCGAAATCCTTGAGAAAACTTGTGGATGGAGAGACAATGTAGTTGCCTGGAAGGAGAATGTGGGTTAAATATTTTGGAACTTTAAGAAGTTCAGTTTCCCCTTTCTCCACCCACCCCAATCCTACCTATCATTTCTCCCTTAGAGAAAAGTACAAGTCAAAACATAGAGTGTTACCTAGTGTGGCCATGGGGTGGTAGTAGATAACTAAAAGCTCTGGATATGTTTAAGAGGGTACAATAGTCAAATATTTAGATATACTACAAGAATCTCCATATTCAGCCACCTAAAAGATGGTTGAGTGTGAGATGGGAGGTTCCCCTTTTAATTTACTAGATCAGTTCATTCTACTGAGTATATCTCACTGTACATACAGGTTGGGCAGGATCCCATTGTGCATAGCCTTTTGAGGATTTATCAGCTGGGTCGGGAACATGCTGATAAAAAAGTTAATTTCTATTTGCTGTTGCTCTGTAATTGGATGAACATGAAAGCAATTAAATATTAAAACATACAAACAAATAACTAAGTCACTGTAATTAGCCAAAGTTTGATCACTGTCATATTTATTTAGTAGGAGATGATATGTCTCAGCAGGTGACATTTTAAATACCCTAGGCCTCTTTGGTGTTGTCTTTAGAGAATGCTGAATAATGTACAGAGAATTTAATTAAACCCTGTTGTAAATCAGCTATGATGACAGGGAAATGACAGCCACATGTTGAAAAGAGAATTAGTCTACATCTAGAGATATTAATTAATTCTTTTCTGAAAGGCCTCTGGCATGGAGTATTATTTTAAAAAGAGAAACCAGTTTTTGACAGGGGGAGGGAACTCTGTCTATTATTATTATTTTTATTTTCATTATTATTATTTATGACTGATAGCTTCAGTGGCTAAAGTACAGCTAATAATGATGATTTGTACATTGAGAAAAGCATTTCCTGGGAACTTTGAGTAAAAGAAAACAAGAAAAGGGAACAATATAAGACATAGAGAATTTACAGAGTCCCTTTTTAAAAGACACATCAATTTTTTCTCTCTTTTTGCCCCTTCATTCCTTACCATTCTGGGGTAAGGGAAAAGAAAGAGTTAAGGGTAGGGTCTTGACTGTGATTTCATTAATATAAAAAAACTTTCAGGTTAGAAAATTTCTTGTGAGGCAGGTCAACAGCTTATCTGAAATTTATAGTCTTAGCTTCTTAGAGTCCTCAAAGATGATTCACTCAGGGTCACATGGTATCAGAAGAGAGATTCAAACCTAGGTTATCTTGATTCAAAGGCAATCATTAGGCCAAGCTACTACACAAGGGAGAAGATGTAAGACTATATTAGAAACAAAACCCTAGCTCTTGAAAGCCTATTGACTTCCTATGTTTTCTTGGGAAGTCATTACCCCTGTTTGGAGTTCAGTTTTTATCTGTAAAATCAAGGAGTAAGACTATAATTGATAAATACCTAAGGTTCCTCCCAGTTTTCAAGAGCTAGGATCATAGAAAAGCTGTTAGTAGAGTTGTAAATTTGTCAAATCATTTTTGAAAGAAATTTGTAGTTATGATAAAAATGATTAAAATTTTCATATTATTTGACCTGGAAATCTCACTGCTTAGTTATATGTCCCAAGGAGCCCAATGGTTTAATGAAAGATACTATACACATAAAAATATAGAATTGATTTTTTGCAGTAACAAGTAACTTGAAACAAAGTAGAAATAAGTGATTGGGGAATCACTTAGAGTTGTCTGAAAGTAGAATAGGTTGCCTCAGAACATGATAGTTTCCCCTTCATTGATGAGGCCTTTGAACAGAGAATGACCCCTAGTTAGGGAATATGTTATAACAAATATCCTTACATCATGTGAAGGTTCTTGTTTAGAAGCTGGACTAGATGGCTGCTGAAGATTTATCTAGCTCCACAATGTATAATTTGATGATTCTGTATGTCCAGTAGTGGTTGGGAATAGAAGGTGTTTGGCTAAGATAGTTATTTCCTTTTTGGTTGATCTCTATCTGGTATCAGTGCTATTCATAGTGACGTAGGCCAAGTCTTTCTGGAAGAGGGATCTTCCTTCCAAACCTGACAGTGGGAGGAGGAAAAAATGAGAATACAACTAGCTTTAGAAATGTTAGGTTGTTTATAGTCCTCCCCCCCCAACCAGGATAGTCTTACGATCACAGGACCTAGGTTTTATTTTTGTGTTCTCTCTGCTGAAAAATTTTTCTCCCTTTCTCTCTCTCTCTCTCCCTCCCTCCCTTCCTCTCTCTCTGTCTCTGTCTCTGTCTCTGTCTCTCTCTGTTTTTCTCTCTCTTCTTTTCTTTCTCTATATCTGCCTTTCTCTCTCTCTGTTTTTCTTTGTCTCTGTCTTCTCGCTGTCTCTCTGCTTCTCTGTCTCTCTGTCCTCTCTGTCTCTCTATATGTGTGTCTCTCTGTTTCTTTCTGTCTCTATTACTCTCTCTGTCTCTTTGTCTCTGTATCTCTTTCCCTGTCTCACTCTGTTTCTCTATCTCTCTTTCTTTGTCTCTTCTCCCTTCCTTCCACACACTATAAGGAGAATAAATATAAGGCAGTTAAATAAAAGTCTGGGAGTGAGGGCATTAGGTGTTGGAGTGGGGATAAGGAAAGACTATATGCAGAATGTGGTGCTTGAAATTTAATCTGAAGAGATGGAAGGATAATGTGACGTAGAAATGAGGAGAAGGTTCATTCCAGGTATGAGGGATAGTCAGTGCAAAGACACGAGAAATTTATAAAATAGTGAGCAACAGAGAGGAGCTCATCTAGGCTCACTATATACTGTAGGAAGGAGAGTATTGTATAATGTGAATTGAAAGATAGGTTTGGACCAAGTTGTGAAGGACTGAAAAAACTAAAGAGAAGAGTTTATATTTTGTCATAAAAACAATGTTGTTGTTTAGTCATGTCTGATTCTTCATGGCCACATTTAGACTTTTCTTAGCAAAGATACTGGAGTGGTTTGTCAATTCCTTCTCCAGCTTGTTTACAGTTGTGAAAACTGAGGCAAACAAGGTTAAGTGACTTGTTTAGAGTCTTGTAACTAGTAAGTGTCTGAGTCAGGATTTGAACTTATGTCTTCATGACTTCAAGTCTAGTGCCCTAGCTATACCACATACCTGCCTCATTATTTTGGGAAAGATTTTTAACCTCTCTGAACTGAAATAGCACTCATCTCAAAGTATTCTCATGAAAGTTTAATGACAAAATGTATACAAAGTGTTTAGTAGAACTTAAGGGACCCTATATTTATAGGACCCTATATTTATAGACATTTGTCTGTTATTATCTTATTTTTTTCATCTTGCTTAGTGAATGAAATCAGATAGAAATAGCTCCAGGGACAAGTTACTATCCTATCATTTCTATGTTTAACTTTTGTGGACTATTGTAGGTGGACAAAATACTTTTTGTAACCATGTAAAAGTATTGATATGTAGGCATGTCTTCTGTAGGTTTTTTGAAAGCACCTTCAGGACAACTCTTGAAGCAGACAACATTAGAGGGATCATACATTACTCATTCTATTCCCCATGGCTTTGATGTTTGCTGCTAGATTGTTCCTATGAATATCAGATATGAATGATATGATTGGAAAATCTGAATATTGGTAGATTACAGTTGTTAAATATATTAAATTGTTCTTAAATTCTATGGATCAACGTTGTGTCTGGATGATTGTGAACAATACTTTTGAATATGACAGTGATAGTGGGTTCTAGTAGAGTTTATTTGTTGAATTCTCAAGGATGTTTTGAAGTCTGTATTTGCAATTTGTGGACTTGCAATCTTTTAGTTTATGAAGGATTATGAGATTATTATTGTTGCTAATTTTATTATTTTCTTCATCTTAGATCTATAAAAGTATGTGCAACAGTGTTGGGACAGGTCACTCTACTGCCATTATTTTTTTCTCTTTAATACTTAACACTCTCATAGTAGGATAAAATGACTGCTTTTATAATTGAATAAAGTATTGGAATTATCTGAAATTATCACTGAAATTATCTCTGGGGAAACAATAGCAGAAGCAGTAGCAGAAAGGATATACTTCATTTGTTTTCCAAATGGTTTTGATCTCTTCTCAAAGCCTATATATTTTGAAAGAGGAAGAAGATGATGATGATGATGATGATGAGGAGGACAATGACAATTCATTTCATTTTTGTCACCTTTTTCTGTGAAATTCAGTCTTGGGACAAGTCATTATTTCGCTATTACTCTATTATCTTTGATGTTCTATAGATTATTGCTAAGATGGATGAAATAAATATTATTAGTTTTCCTTATAAAGGTACTTTAAATTAAATGTTATTTTATTTTCAAAGATCAATTTATTCTTTCACTTCCCTCAACCTCCATGTTGAGATGAAAGAAAAACAAAACTTGTTACAAGCATGAAAAAACAAGTATAATAAAATTTCTCATTGGTGATATCTAAAAATAACATCTTAATTTGTGCTCTGAGTTGATGATCTCTGTTATGAAGAGGACAACATGTTTTATCATGTTATGTGTGATTGGAATTGTGTGTGATTATTTTGTTGATCAGAATTCCCAAATTTGTATCTATATCTAGATAAATCTATGTCTATGTCCAGCACCATGCCATAAAATTATTTGCTTCCTTTTGAATTGTCTTAGAAAGATTCTGAAGATCACCTGGTAGGGTAAGATACCAGATACAGAGGTCCTTTTTTGAATTAAATTGCCAAGTATTACAATTCTCTTGCAGAGAGCACAACTCCATTTCAATTGAGCACATTGTTTGAATGTCAAATGTATACTTGCCAAAAAGATTTTTTTATGGAGAATCCACACAGGGCAGGTGATTATGATAACACCTTTAAGGCTTCTCTTAAGAACTTTAGAATTGATTGTTTAACATGAGAGACACTGGCACAGGACCATCCAGGATGGTGTGCCCTCATCAGGGAAGGTGCTGTGTTCTAAGAACAAAGCAGAGTAAGATCAGAAGAAACTCGAGATCCACAAAGTTAGGGAAGTCACCCTGAATGTTCATGGGGACTACTTGTGTTCAATCTGTGGCCAAGCATTCTAAGTTCATATTGGTCTGCTCACAGTCAAATACACTGTAACTCAACTCTAACATAGGGATATCATTTTGGTCCTCTTTAAGAATAAAGGACAACAACAAGATTTAATTTGAACTTTAGATTTAATTTCAAAGCTTTGGGTTTCAATATTTCTTTGTTGCATATAAAGAATTTTACTTTATTGAGTCTAAATGCATTTTGATGATCTTTCCACAAGATGAAGTACCTACTTGATGCCATTCATGGATGTCAAGGGATTATTATGATTTTTTGGTACAATTTTCTCTTTCACTTGAAAGCTCTACTCAACCTATTCAGGAGTGATAATAATAGATTTAAGATTGGGCAGAACCATAGAAGGCTTAACTTATTATCTCCATGGAGAGAACTGTGTTTTCTATGAGATGCTCTTGACATCATTGTGTGAATGGCATGTTTTAAATACCCATGTGGAATATTTATCCATATGGACTTAAAATATTCTAGCATTTTGACTATTCTTGGATCTGTTTTACATTTTTGCAAGACTAAGCAATAAGTGTGGAACTAAGCCAAAGGCTTTGTGATAACTAATAAAGGCAATCTAAATGTTATGGCACTTTCAGGTGACTTATTGCTGAATTATAATCAGATGCTTTGTATATAGCTTGGGATTTTTTTTCTTTTAGCATAGCCCTTTTGTTCCTCTGCTTATGTGTATATTATAATTGCTTATAGATTGTTTAAGTGAGATAATTCAAGAAGACTTTGTATAAAATACACAAATATGTAATTGAACTATTTTGAGAGGGGTCATTTGGGAGGGAGGTAATAAGTATACACAACTCAGCTAAGAAATATGGAATCAGTCTTTCATTAGAGAGAAAATTGATAAAATGTTCTACTAGTAATGTATGCTTCTACTATGAAGTGCTTGATACAATAATTATGGATCTAACCCAACTCACAACTTTCCAGTTTTATAGAAAAGCTAGGGTTTTTTACCTTTCTTGAGATGATTGTTCTGTCACTTACTTTATTAAAAATACATAAGCTTTCTATTTTAATTTGATTCAATTTGTGTTTTTGTTGTGTTGAGCTTCTTTCAACTCAGAAATGAATAGCATCTCCTACATTCTTCTTCAGGGATTCTTTATCCTCTGACTTTTTTTTTTTTTGCTTCTTAAAACTCTATAGCATAATTTTTGATGGATATTAAATTGTTTCTTTTGTTCTTTGTAGTGTTTAGACATCCTAAATCACCTTAACATTTTGGTTTTCACTTTCAATTATGCCATGTCTTCCTCCTCTCACTGGAAGAGGAGAAACCATTCCATTAAGCACAAGACTCCTCTCTTTTAGGAAAAGGAGAAAGGTCATTCAATTAAGTCTCTAGTTTAATCTTTGAAATTTCCTTATCCAGTTACAATTTCAAAAAAACCTCATTCCCACCTATTCCTTTGCCTTACAACCTCTCAACCTCTCAAAAAATACTTTTTCTCCTTACCATGATCTCAATTCCTCTGTTTCCCCTTCAAGTCCATCACCATTATGCTACCTATACTTTCCTTCCCATCTTGACTTTTTGATGAACCTGTTCTACTCTACATTATTCTCTTCTCTTGAATGTCTTAACCCCTTATCCTATCACTGATTTTGTTCTGCCAAGCCTCACTCTTGGATCACTTCCAATATCCTATATCTTTGCTCCCACACAAGTGCTGTTGAACAAAATTGGAGAATGTATGAAAGTATGCTGGAACCTCTACAGATTTATGTTATATAACCTTAACTGGGTCTTCACTTCTGTGAGACAATCCTTTAATACTTTCCTATGTCACTCCTCACAGTGATTCTTCTAAATCTTTCCATCCATTCTCAAACACCTCATGGCTTCCTTTGCCTACAGCTTCTCAGCTGAGAACTTTGCTTTATATTTTACTCAGTGAGTGAGGTCACTCACTGAGAGATCCCTCTTCTTTTTTCCTCATCTTACATTTCTGAAATACTTTTTGTCTCTATCTCCCACTATACTCCTGATAATGCTGCTAATGAGATGATCTTTCTCCTTATTTAGGCAAACTTCGTCACATAAACAGATGATCTCACTGCATCCTGTCTTCTCTAGCAGATTACTTCCCCTCTCACTCCCACTTTTTCACCTATCTTTAATCTCTGCTTATCTATTGACTACTTCCCTATTGCTTACAAATATTCCCATGTCTCCTCTCAAATAACCTCTTGATTCACCCATTCTCATTAGCCATTGCCCCATATGTCTCCTCCATTTTGTAGTTAAATTCCTTGAAAAGGCCATCTATAAATAGGTGCCTTCACTTCTTTTTCCCTCACTCTCTTTTTAATTCTCTATTATGTTGTTCATTATTTCATTATTCAATACAAACTGCTCTCTCTAAAGTTATTTATGATTTCTTAAATGCCAAACCTTTTCCCAATCCTATTCCTTCTTGATCTCCCTGCAGCTTTTGGCACTATTGATTACCCTCTGGTCCTCTCTTTAGGTTTCTGCAATGCAACTCTTTCCTGGTTTTTCTCCTCCCAATCTTTTGATCTCCTTTGCTTCATCTAGGTTACACCTGATAATTGTGGTTGTCCCAACAGGCTCTTTCCTAGGTCTTCTTCTTTTTTCTCTATATACTATTTCACTTAGTGGTCTCATTAGCTTTTAGGAATTCAATAATCATCTCTATGTTGTTGATTTTCATAGCTACTTATCCATCTTTAATATCTACAGACTTCCATTTTGATATTTTTAAATATCTATTAAATAATGCAAGGTAGACATCTTAAATTCAGTTGTCCAAAATGGAACCCTATCTTTCCCTCAAACTCTTACTTCTTCCTAATTTTTCTATTAATTTTAGGAATATCTTTTTAATCTCCCAGGCTCACAATCTAAGTTTTATCCTTGAGCCCTCATTCTCTCTCATCCCATATCCAATCTTTTACCAAGACCTGTTGATTTTACCTTTATAACATCTCTAATATATGCTTCATTATATTCTCTAACTCTTCTTTCCTTTGTTACTGTGACTATCCTATTGTAGGTTCTTATTATTTCATACCTGGACTATTTTAATGGCCTGATGGTCTGAAGTGTCTCTTCATCCACTGTCTCCACTGTCAAATTAATCTTTTTGAAGGGTAGATCTGACCATATCACTCTTCTATTCAATAAACTCCACTAATTTTTCATCACTTCTAATATATAAAATCTTTTTGTATTCAAAATTCTTCACTAGAAAGCCATCTAGTACTTTTCTACATCTTCTTACAACTTTACTCATCCCCAGATGAGTGGAACCCCTGCCTTGTAAATCTTAGCTGGAATAGAATCAATACCAGGTGCTTTGCTATACAAGAGGAATCTAATGGCATTCAAAGCCTCTTTTCCAAATGGAGGTTCCATTGGAGAGGAATTGACTGCTGCTTATAGTATATAGTTAATAGTTTCAGCATTGATTGATGGTAGTCTGTTGAAAACATTATGGAAGTGTTCAACCTATCTGTCTGGGATTATGTGCCTTATCAATGATGTTTCATCAGTTCTGAGTAGTAGCACCATAGTTTTTGGCTCATAAATAAGTTTTCAGGATATCATAAAAGTACTTTGGATTGTTACTATCAGAAAAAAAACTGAATTGCAATTTCCTAAATACTGAACCAAGAATCTTGTAACTCTCTTTACTTTTGATGGAGTTAAATATTGCCTTTTTACACATAAACAAAATATCCTACTGGTAAACCCTGTGGAGTTCTTGTTTTTTCATTTGGCAACTTTCAAATTTCCCCATCATTTTTGTCAAACCATTCTTGAAGTGTGAGTGTTCTGATCCAGATGAGTAAATGCAGTGCTGTGCAACAAATCTCTGAAATCTACCCAATCCTTTTCTGCTCTATTGTTGCCAACTGTGTGTTGACTCAGCTTTCCTTCAGTTAGCAGTGAACTCTTCAATCTTGGAGAAGCAATCTAATATGTAGGTACCTTGCCTTAGGGTTGCCACTTTTGTTGAATGAGAATGTTTAGTTCGGAGAGGATGTCTATAATTGGTCCGCCGCTTTGTATCTCACATTGCTTTTGTTACTCTTGCATCCTATCTTTCTCTTCTCTTTACAATGATATAGTCTATTAAATAAAACTTCATGGGTATACTCTCATTGCAAACATTGGCAGATACTATACATATACTATCCAATAACATTTGCCTCTCCTTGCTGTTCCTAGAATAAGACATTGCATCTCTAGACTCTAAACATTTTTTCTGGTTGTTCCCCATGCCTGGAATACTTTTCCTCTTCACCTCTACTTTCTGACTTCTCCAGCTTTCTTCAGAGTCTATGCTAAAATCCTATCTTCTATAGGAGTCTTTTTATATTTCCATTATTCTTCCCTCTTTTGATTATCTCTAATTTATCCTGTATATGTGTTTTTTGAATATAGTTATATGTATGTGAACTCCCATGTTAGACAGTGATCTTACTGAGAATAGGGATTGTCTTTTACCTTTCTTTGAATTACCAGGGCTTAACACAATGCCTAAGACGTAGGCATTTAATAAATGCTTATTGACTGAGTGTCATTGTTTCTGATATGGATGAAAAGATTGAGAGAGAATTATCAAAGTTATTGTTATATCATTCTCCTCTATTTTAGTGGGGTTCAGATATAAAGAATTTGATAATCAGGTAATATATCACTATTGTTCTTATATATTTATTTCTATAGAGACAGCTGCATAAATGGATAAAATGATTTTTTTTTGGTAATTGATTAAGAATACTAGGTAGTAAGTTCATTTTTCTATAGATTCAATGAAAGCATTTTTGGAACAACTACAGCAGACAGAAAGATAGAAATAAAACCTATATTTCATTCTCTTACCAAATAATTTTAATTTCTTCTTTCAATTGTCCTTATTTTGAAAGTTTTTCATTCTACATAGTTTGGACATTGTCAGTTTTCTTATAGTGGGATTTGCTAAAAAAATATTGTTCTCAAAATTTTATAAATTGTGGTGCAGTGGATAGAGCACCAGCCCTGAAGTCAGGAGGACTAATACTTCCTAATTGTGTGACCCTGGGCAAATCACTTAACCCCAATTGCCTGAGCAAAAAAAAAAATTATAAATCAATGTTATGCCTGATTGGTTGTGAGTAAGAAGTCACTTGTAATGTTGCTTTAGCTCCAATAAAGCTTATATGTTGAACTTTCAAGGATATTTTTGAGATTTGTAAAAAATAATAATCAAAATTTTTATAGTACTTTAAGGTTTGCCAAGTGTATTTAGTATATTATTTCATTTGATCCCCATAACAACTTTGTAAGATGGTTTCTTTTATTATTTCTACTTTATAGATGAGGAAATTGGGACTAAAATAGGTTAAGTGATTTACCCAGTGTAAGATAGTCAGTAAATGTCTGTGAGATAGAATTTGAATTCAGATCTTCTTGACTCCTAGTCTGGTGCTAATTAACTCCCCTGTGGATATTTGTTGTATATTAATTTATATAAAGTAATGAGCTCCTAATGTAACCTGATTCTATTTATTTCAGTAACTGGTTGGTGCTATATTTTTATAATTTTTAGTGATATGGTGCATAGTTTCTACTAATGAATAAGTTTACACCCCTCAAGGATGTCTTTACTATAATTTCTGGTGTCAAATAAATGGCATGTTTCTTTTGGACTAATAATTTATCATTGCACTGATCTAAGTCCTCAAGTCTTATTGTTTTTCTTTTTAATATCATCATTATGTATTGTTCTCTGAGTTCTGTCTACTTAACTCTGTAGCATTTTGTATAGATCTTGCCAGATTCCTCTTATACTGTCTGTTTTGCCATTCCTTATGGCACAATAATATTCCATTACATTCATATACCATGATTTCTTTAGCCCCCATTTCTTTAGCATTCCAATAAGAGGGCAGCCCTTTAGTTTCTGTTTTGATCACTATGAAAAGGGCTGCTATAAGTAATTTTGTATTATAGATCCTTTCCTTTGATTTTTTTGGGGGCTAAAGCCTTAGTAGTAGTATAGCTAGGTCAAGATATATGTACAATATGATAACTTTCTGAGTATAGTTCTAAATGGCTTTGCAGAATGGCTGGGTCAATTTGCAGGGCTATTAACAAAGAGTGCATTAATGTACTTGTTTTTCTACAGCTCCTTCAACCATTACTTTTCTCCTTTGCTAATAATCTTTGCTAATGAGTGTGAGGTAGAATCCTATAACTATTTCTCTAATTATTAGTGACTTAGAATAATTTTTTTGTTGTTTTTTGTTTTTTTTTGTGTGTGTGTGTGTGATTGTTAATAGCTTGAATTTTTTTTCTTTTGAAAATTGTCTGTTTATATCCTTTAACCATCTGGGGGGAGGTTGTTGTTGAGTTGTTTCAGTCATGTCCAACTCTCTGTAATTCCCCCCCCCCCACTTTTTTGACAAAGATATTGGAGTGGTTTTTCATTTCCTTTTCTAGCTCATTTTTTACAGATGAGAAAACTGAGGCAAACAGGGTCTAGTGACTTTCCCAGAGTCACAATTAATAAGTGTCTGAGGCCAGATTTGAATTCAGATCTTCCTGACTCCAGATCCAATGCTCTACCCACTTTACAATCTAGCTATCCCCTCCTTTTTTGGCTCTTATTGGAAAATTGGTCTTAATATTAATAAATCTGAATCAGTTCCTTATATATCTTTGATCAGAGACTTTTTATCAGAGAATCTTTTCCCCCTCTAGTTACTTGTCTCTTGACTAACTTTTAAAATGCTAGAGTTTGTGCAAAATCATTTTACTTTAATATATTCATAACGGACTATTTTACTTTGTATAATCTCTTTCACTTGTTTAGGCATGAACTTTGCCTCTATTCATAGATCCAAAATATAATTTCCTCTTGTCTCTTTAAATAATTTTTCGTGTAATTTTTATATGTCATCCACATATCCATTTATATCTTATCTTGGTATGTAGCATGAGGTATTGGGCTATACCTAATTACTGCCACATTGATATTCAATTCTCTCAAAAGTTCTTGTCAAATATTGAGTTTTCCCCCAGTAACTGGGATCTTTGGATGTATTGGATGCATGTACTACTGTGTTTGTTTGCTTCTTTATATTTTGTACCCAATTCTTTCAACTGATTACCAACTGCTTTGCAGTACAATTAAGGATCTGGTATGTACAGTTTCTCTTCTTTTCAACTGTTTTCATTATCACCCTTAAGATTTTTGACCTTTTGTTCCACCATATGAATTTTGTAATAATTTTTTCTAATTGACATAACACTAAATAATTAGATTAATAAGTAATATTGTCATTTTCATAATATTGATTCAATTTATCCATGAACAATTAATGTTTCTCCAATTTCTTTTTCTTTCTTTTTTTTTTTTTTTGCTGAGGCAATTGGGGTTAAGTGACTTGCCCAGGGTCACACAGCTGTTACGTGTCTGAGACCAGATTTGAACTCAGGTCCTCCTGACTTCAGGGCTGGTGCTCTATCCACTGTGCCACCTAGCTGCCCCTCTCCAATTTCTTATAATGAATTCCTCCTTGAATTTACCTTCCTTTTGTTCCCTCCTTTCCCTGTTCCTTGTTTTCCTGTTGTCAAATGCAATTCTGTTTATTTTATCCTCCTTTTCTGAGTTCAGATGAAAGAAAGCTTCAAGTGTCACCTATTCCCTGAATGCCTTCCTCCTGTTTGTGTAACCTGATTATATAAGATAAGGTCCCTCACTTTTCTTCCTCCATTTCCCCCGGTATATATTTTCCCCTCTCTTTTTACTTTTTTTCCATATAAGATTATCAAAACATAACAAAACCATATCTAGTATCGCTGTTATATTTAACTTTATCTGTGACTTTAGGACTTTAGAAGGATACTTGTTCACTCTTATCCTATGAGAAGTATAAATGTTTCATCCATAAGCAGTCTCTTCCAATTCCTCTAAAAGATTTATCTTTTTTATTTTTCTCTTGACTCCTATATTTATATTTCAAAGTTTTTATTTAGCTCTGGTTTTTTCATTAGTAACACTTGTAAGTTCTTTGTTTCAATAAAAGTCTACCTTTCCCCCTATAGAATTATATTCAGTTTTTTTTTGTTAATTAACTTTTGATTATAAACCTGTATCTCTTGCTTTTTTGAATATCATTTTAAAAACTCTGTATCTTTGTGGTGGCAATTAACTCTTTGTATGATCCTGATTGTGACTCTTTGGTATTTATACTCTTTCTTTTTGAGTGTTTACAGTATTTTTTATTTTATAAAATGATATTGACTTCAAATATAAACAAATGGATAAAAATTTCTCCCAATACTTTTGGAGTCAAGCAGTGTCTGATCATTAGGAGATCATTCCCAAAAATGACTCCTTGATTCTCAGGACATTAATGTTGGACTAATTTCAAAACCTGATCTGAACTTTGACTTCCAGATTCCTGTGGTTTGCTCACCTTGACTTTTCAAGACTTATAAGGTGAGAGATTTTGTTTCCTTCAACTAGAATGGAAAAGAACAATCACAGAAGTTACAATCTAAGACCTATTTTAGGGGCATCTGCCCTTGTTAGGGAGACAGTCCCAAAGCCTCATCTTTTATAACATTGTCTTTATCCTGTTATCATGAGTTTCATAAATTACTGTGGCCAATTTTTATTGGCCTTTTTAAATGCCTTCTCAACCAATCAAAGACCTTTTTTATAACCTTGTTAACTGACTGGATCCAGTTATAAATGGTGCAAACATACTCCACAGTCTCCCCAAGGTCTTACACAGATGGCATGGACTTATATTGATGACATGATGACTCTTCTGGAGGCAGGCTCCCTATTGTTTCCATATGAAGAGATTATAATCTATCTGTCTATCTATCTATAATCTATCTATATCAGAGAAATGGAGAGACAGAGAGGAAAAATAGACAGAGACAGAAAGAAGCAGAGAAACAGAGAAAGACAGAGAGCAGACAGAGAGACAAGAGAGAGACAGAGACAGAGAAAGGAGAGAGACAGAGAGATAGAGACAAAGAGACAAAGAGAGAGACAGAGACAGAGATACAGAGACAGAGACACACACACACACACAGAGAGAGAGAGAGAGAGAGAGAGAGAGAGAGAGAGAGAGAGAGA
>JAJPUD010009598.1:21966-53283 GCA_023553655.1 Myrmecobius fasciatus
AGAGAGAGAGAGAGAGAGAGAGAGAGAGAGAGAGAGAGAGAGAGAAAGAGAGAGAGAGAGAGAGGGAGAGAGAGACGAGACAGACACACACACACACACTCACACACACAGACACACAGACACAGAGAGAGAGAGATTCCTTTTCCAAATTGATATATTGTTTCTCTGGATGGTTTCTCAACATAAGTCAAAAAAAATTCATGATAAGATAAGCAGTATTATAACATCTCAAAAAGTAGAGCAAAAAAAAAAAGTTCCATAAATCTGGACTTCATGGATTCCCCTGAGTATAATTGAATTAAACAGTGGTGTTAGGAAAAAAGAGACTTGTTAGTAAGGAGTAGCAGTTGCTTTCCTCAGAGGCAATTGTCTTAGGCATCTGAGAATTGTTCTTTGTTTTTCCCTCACAAAATTAAAGAAATCCTTCCATAGGGGAATCTAAGAATGCTGACTGGAGAGAAAGTAACACCTGAAGGGAGAAATAGGGGAAAAGATGGATCTGCATACATGAGGGTTGGGATCAGGAAAAGAGAATGGATAGTTTTCTTGCTAAACCAAACCTCTAGCTTCTGTTAGAGCTATTACAAAGGATTTGGCTATCAAGAGTTTGGCTTCCCATTTCTTCATTATTCTGGTGGTTATATCCTTATTTTTGTCAGTAGAGAGAGTATCTCTTAATATGACTGAGTTTTCAGAAATCATTATATTCCAGTGTTCTTTCCTGCTGCCTTGGAAATAATCACTCAATCAAGGCAATTATTTTATTTTAATGCATGTCCATTGAATAGAAAATGTTTCCAATATATGGAAAATCAGCCTTGTAAAAAAGAATAAAAGGAATAAAGACTGTTTAGTCTACAGAAGTAAAGGTTAAAGGGTAACAATCACCACTTTGAAGTAAATGGCTTTTATAAGGATGAGACTGGACAGTTTTTCTTTTTTTTTTCTTTATTAAAGCTTTTTATTTGCAAAACATATGTATGGGTAATTCTTCAACACTGACCCTTACAAAGCTTTCTGTTGTAAATTATTCGCCCCCTAGTCCCCACCCCTCCTCTAGATTGCAGGAAGTCCACTACAGCTTAATTATGTTAAAATATTTGACAAATCAAATATATGTATACATATTTTCACACATCTTGTTATGAAAGAAAAATCGTATCTACAAGAAAAAAAATCTGAGAAAGGAAACACAATGCAAGCAAACATCAATAGAGAGCATGAAAATGTTATGTTGTGGTCCACATTTCTTATCTCTTTCTCTGGATGCATATGGCTTATTTCGCTGAACAATTGGAACTGGTTTGAAACATTTCATTGTTGAAGAGAGCCATGTCCGTCAGAATTGATCATCATATAGTCTTGTTGTTGCAGTGTACAATGATCTCCTGGTTCTGCTCATTTCGCTCAGCATCAGTTCATGCAAGTCTCTCCAGGCCTCTCTGAAATCATCCTGCTGGTCGTTTCTTATAGAACAATAATATTCCATAACATTCATATATCATAATTTATTCAGCCATTCTCCAATTGATGGGCATCCATTCAACTTCCAGTTTCTTGTTACTACAAAAAAGGGCTGCCACAAACATTCTTGCACATGTGGGGCCCTTTCCTTCTTTTAAGATCTCTTTGGGATATAAGCCCAATAGAAACACTGCTGGGTCAAAGGGTATGCACAGTTTAATAACTTTTTGAGCATAGTTCCAAATTGCTCTTCAGAATGGTTGGACCCATTCACAGTTCCACCAACAATGTATCAGTGTCCCAGTTTTCCCACATCCCCTTCAACATTCATCGTTATCTTTTCCTGTCATTTTAGCCAGTCTGACAGGTGTGTAGTAGTATCTCAGAGTTGTCTTAATTTGCATTTCTCTGATCAATAGTGATTTGGAGCACCTTTTCACATGACTAGTAATAGTTTTAATTTCATCCTCTGAAAATTGTCTGTTCATATCCTTTGACCATTTATCAATTGGAGAATGGCTTGAATTCTTATAAATATGAGACAATTCTCTATAAATTTTAGAAATGAGGCTTTTATCAGAACCATTAAATGTAAAGATGATTTCCCAATTTATTGCTTCCCTCCTTATCTTGTCTGCATTAGTTTTGTTTGTACAAAAATTTTTAACTTAATATAGTCAAAATGATCTATCTGGTGTTCAATTAAGAGTTCCAGTTCTTCTTTGGACATAAATTTATTCCATCTCCATAGGTCTGAGAGGTAAACTATCCTATGTTCCTCTAATTGGCTTATAATATCACTCTTTGTATCTAAATCATGAACCCATTTAGATCTTATCTTGGTATGTGCTGTTAGGTGTGGGTCAAGCCCTAATTTCTTCCACACTAGTTTCCAATTTTCCCAGCAGTTTTTGTCCAATAGTGAGTACTTATCCCAGAAGCTGGGGTCTTTGGGTTTATCAAACACTAAATTTCTATAGTAATTGCCTAGTTTGTCCTTTGATTCTTTCCTATGCCACTGATCGACTACTGTATTTCTTAGCCAGTACCAAATGGTTTTTATGACTGCTGCTTTATAATATAGTTTTAGATCTGGTACAGCAAGGCCACCTTCATCAGCCTTTTTTTTCATTAATTCCCTTGAAATTCTTGATCTTTTGTTCTTCCAAATGAATTTTGCCACTATTTTATTTTCTCTAGATCTGTAAAATAATTTCGTGGGAGTTTGATTGGTATGGCACTAAATAAGCAAATTAGTTTCGGTAGTATTATCATTTTTATTATATTTGCTCAGCCTACCCATGAGCATTTGATGTTTTTCCAATTGACTAGGTCTGACTTTATTTCTGTGGAAAGTGCTTTGTAGTTTAGTTCATATATTGCTGACTTTTCCTTGGCAGATAGATTCCCAAATGTTTTATACTATCAACTGTTATTTTGAATGGAATTTCTTTTTGTATCTCTTGCTGCTGAACTCTGTTGGTAATATATAAAAATTCTGATGATTTATGTGGATTTATTTTGTATCCTGCAACTTTGCTAAAGTTGTGAATTGCTTTTAGTAGTTTTTTAGTTGAGTCTCTATGGTTCTCTAAGTATACCATTATGTCATCTGCAAAGAATGATAATTTGTTTTCCTCATTACCTATTCTAATTCCTTTTATCTCTTTTTCTTCTCTTACTGCCAAAGCTAACATTTCTAATACAATATTAAATAGTAATGATGACAGTGGGCAGCCTTGTTTCACTCCTGATTTTATTGGGAATGGTTCTAGTTTGTCTCCATTACATATGATGCTTGCTGATGGTTTTAAGTAGATGCTACTAATCATTTCAAGGAAAAGCCCATTTATTCCCATATTCTCTAGTGTTTTTACTAGAAATGGGTGTTGGATATTATCGAATGCTTTTTCTGCCTCTATTAAGATAATCATATGATTTTTGTTAGTTTGGTTATTAATATAATTGATTATGCTGATAGTTTTCCTAATATTGAACCAGCCCTGCATTCCTGGTATAAATCCTACTTGGTCATAGTGTACTATCCTGGGGATGACTTTCTGTAATATCATTGCTAATATCTTATTTAAAATTTTTCCATCAATACTCATTAGGGAAATCAGTCTATAGTTTTCTTTCTCTGTTTTCACCCTACCTGGTTTAGCTATGAGCACCATATCTGTATCATAGAAGGAATTTGGTAGTATACCTTCTTTCCCTATTTTTTCAAATTGTTTATATAGTATTGAAATTAATTGTTTTTTGAATGTTTGGTAGAGTTCACATGATAATCTATCTAGCCCAGGAGATTTTTACTTAGGTAGTTGATTAATAGCTTGTTCTATTTCTTTTTTCTAAAATAGGGCTATTTAAATAATTTATTTCTTCTTATGTTAACCTGGGCAATCTATATTTTTGTAGTTATTCCTCCATTTCATTTAGATTATCAAATTTATTGACATAAAGTTGGGCAAAGTAATTCCTAGTTATTTTTTTAAAATTTTTTTTGCTTTTTTTTTTTTGCTGAGGAAATTGGGGTTAAGTGACTTGCCCAGAGTCACACAGCTAGGGAATGTTAAATGTCTGAGACCAGATTTGAACTCAGGTACTCCTGACTTCAGGGCTGGTGCTCTATCCACTGTGCCACCTACCTGCCCCTGTAACGCCTAGTTATTAATCTAATTTCCTCTTCATTGGAGGAAAGTTCTCCCTTATCATTTTTTATACTAAAATTTTGATTTTCCTCTTTCCTTTTTCTAATCAAATTAACTAAAAGCTTATCTATTTTGTTGTTTTTTCATAAAACCAACTCTTAGTTTTATTTATTAATTCAATAGTTTTCTTATTTTCAAATTCATTAATCTCCCCTTTTATTTTCAGAATTTCCAATTTGTTATTTAATTGAATGTTTTTAATTTGCTCTTTTTCTAGCTTTTTAAATTGTAAATCCAATTCATTCATCTTCTCTTTCTCTATTTTATGCAAGTAAGTATCTAGAGATATAAAATTACCTCTTATAACTACTTTGGCAGTATCCCACAAATTTTGGTATGTTGTCTCATTATAGTCATTCTCCTGGATGAAATTATTGATTGTGTCTATGATTTGCTCTTTCACCCATTCATTCTTTAAAATTAGAATATTTAATTTCCAATTAACTTTTGGTCTATTTTCTCCTGGCCTTCTACTACATATGATTTTTATTGCATCATGATCTGAAAAGGATGCATTTACTATTTCTACTTTTCTGCATTTGATTGTGAGGTTTTTGTGCCCTAATACATTTTTGTATAAGTTCCATGAACTCCTGAGAAAAAAGTAAACTCCCTTCTATCTCCATTCAATTTCCTCCAAAGATCTATCATACCTAACTTTTCTAACATTTTGTTTACCTCCCTAACTTCTTTCTTATTTATTTTGTGGTTTGATTTATCTTATTCTGAGAGAGCAAGGTTGAGATCCCCTACTAGTATAGTTTTGCTGCCTATTTCTTCTTGCATCTCTGTTAATTTCTCTAGGAATTTGGATACTATACCACTTGGTGCATATTTGTTTAGTATTGATACCACTTTATTATCTATGGTACCCTTTGTTAAAATATAGTTTCCTTCCTTAACTCTTTTTATTAGATCTATTTTTACTTTACTTGATCTGAGATAAGGATTGCTACCCCTGCTTTTTTTTGTTCACCTGAAGCATAATAGATTCTGCTCCAGTCCTTTACCTTCACTCTGTGTGTGTGTGTATCTCTATGTTTTAGATGTGTTTCTTTTAAACAACTATTGTAGGATTCTGTTTTTTAATCCAGTCTGCTATCCGCTTCTGTTTTATGGGAGAGTTCATCCCATTCACATTCACAGTTAAAATAGCTAAATCTGTATTTCCTGCCATCTTATTTACCCAAAGTTATGTTTTTTTCCATTTCCCCTTTCTCCCTTCCTCCCTCCCCAGTATTTTGTTTTTGATGACCACCTCCCTCTAACAGTCCTCCCCTCTTTAGAGCCCCTCCCTCTTTTTTACACCTTTCCCCTAATTCTTCTGTTTCCCCTTCTATTAGTCTATACCTTTATTTTCCTCCTTTCCCTCCTACTTCCCTATAAGGAGGGACAAGTTTTTCTGTGAAACCAAATGTGTCTGATATACTCTTTTAGAGCCCAATCTGATGAGAGTAAGATTCATACAATGCTCATGGCTCTCCCTTCTTTCCCTCAATTATATTAGATTTTCTTTACCTCTTCATGAGATTTTACCTTATTTTGCCTCCTTTTTTTTTACTTTATTTTACCTCATTTCCCCTCTTTTTCCAGTATAGCCCTTCTACTTCTAATTTCTTTTTCATTTTATCAAAGTAAAATCAAATTATACCCCCATTCGTTGAGTATACCCATAGTAGAAATATAGTTCTCAAGAGTTCTTTCCTTTTTACCTTTTTATGTTTCTCTTGAGTTCTGTGTTTGGAGGTCAAATTTTTTGTTCAGATCTAGTCTTTTCATTAGAAATAGGTGAAATTCTCCTGTGTCATTGAATGACCATCTTCTTCCCTGGAAGATAATGCTCATTCTAGTTGGATAACTTATTCTTGGCTGTAATCCAAGTTCTTTTGCCTTTTGGAATATCTGATTCTAGGCCCTTTGATTCTTTAATGTGAAAGCTGACAGACTGGTGTGATTCTAATTACAGTTCCTTGGAATTTGAATTGTTTCTTTCTAGGTGCTTGCAATATCTTTTCCTTGGTGTAATAGTTTTGAAATTTGGTCACAATATTTTTTTGGGTTTTACTTTTGGGGTCTCTTTCAGGAGGTGATTGGTGAATGCTTTCAATGCTGACTTTGCCTTCTGATTCTAAAACATCAGGGCAGTTTTCTTTCATGATTTCCTGGAAGATAGCATGTAGGTTCTTTTTTTCATCATGGCTTTCAGAGAGTCCGATAATCCTTAAATTGTCTCTCCTGGATCTGTTTTCCAAGTCAGTTGTTTTTCCTAGGAGATATGTCATATTTTCGTCTATTTTTTCATTTTTTTGATTTTGTTTGACTGATTCTTGAAGTCTTATTGAGTCATTCACTTCTATTTGTTCAATTCTAATTTTTAAGGTATTATTTTCTTCAGTTACCTTTTTTAGCTCCTTTTTTAACTGGCCAATTGTATTTTTTTTGTTCATTGCAGCCTTTTTCCATTTCACCAATTTTGTTTTTCAAAGAATTGTTGTCTTTTTCCAATTCACCAATTTTGTTTTTCAGTGAGTTGGTGTCTTTTTCCATTTCACCAATTTTGTTTTTCAGTTAGTTGGTGTCTTTTTCCATTTCACCAATTTTGTTTTTCAGTGAATTTGTGTCTTTTTCATATCTTTTTTTAGGGCATTATATCCTTTTTGCACTGATCTCAACTCATTTCCCCATTTTTCTTCCAACTCTCTTTTGAAATTCCTCATGCAATCCTCCAGGAAAGCCTTGTGAAATGGGGACCAGCTCATGTCCGCCTTTGTGGCTTCCTCTACATCTGCTTTCCCTTTAGAAACCTAAGGATCTGAGGTCTGCCCTTCTTTCTCTCCATAAAAGCTGTCTATGGTGAGAGTTCTTTTCTGTTTCTTACTCATTTTTTAGAGCTTGTGGTCTGTTTAAAACAGAGGACCAGCAGCTACTTCAATTTGCCCTGGGGCAGTTTGGGTAGTTGATTTCCGGTGCAGGGCTGGTCCGGTTAGGTCCGTGTCCTCAGTTGTTCTCAATCCATCTTTTACCCAAGGCAGATTTGCCGAAGCACCTGCCCACAAGCAGAGCAAAGTGGCCCAAGGGTCTTTCAGGGATTCCCGGGTGCTTAGAATCTGCCATGCTCCATCCCAGCCCTGGTCTCCTGCCCTGGCTGTGTGCTGCCACCTGAGTGCAGCAAACCACCTGATCCCCTCTCCATCTGAAACAGACCTGCTCCGGAGTGCTTCCAAGGTAATTTTTGCTGGAAATGTGTTGCACTCCAAGTATTTGTGGGAGCTTTCACTCCAGAACCAGTTCAGAGGCTTATTCTGCTGTTGGTTTGAGGGAAGATCAGAGGAGCTCACAGAGTCATGTCTGCACTCTGCCATCTTGGCTCCGCCCCTGGACAGTTTTTCTTGAGATTCATAGACCAACAATTAGAAGAGTTTAAATTAAAGCAGGAGAAATTTTTACTAGGAATAAGCAAGAACTTGGACTAGGCTCCTGTGATATGCAGTCTCATTCCTTGGAGGTCTTAAAAAAAGAGAATAGACAAAAACATTTTTCCTTTATATCAGAAAATAAGAGGATAGACTTGGAAATCTCATGTCCAGTGCTATACTCTATTTATCCCTTCACATGCCACTTTCTCTCTTATCACCATTCTCAGATCTCCAATGGAAGTGTTTCTTTAAACTTGTGAGGGAAAAATCAAAGGGTATTCTGAAGCACCCATGTCAACTGCTTCTAGTAGTCTTGTCTCACTCTAACATTCTATGGCCATATTAAAATTGAGGAATAATTTCCATCTGATTGTGATTAAATTTGACAAGACCTTTAAGGATTATTTCTTAGAAAGTTCTTATTTTGACTCCTCACTTTTTTTCATATTCTTTGCTCAAAGTCCCATATCAGTGAGATTTGATCCCAGTGACCATTTCTTGTCCACCAAAGGGAGATTAGACAGCTATGGTGTAGGGGAATGGAAGATAGTAGTTACTTTAGGTTTTGACCTTTTGGCCCCCTAGTAGTAGTCAGAATGTCTATCAGGAAAGTCAGTCTGTGAAATCCATTAGCACTAGCAGTTGGTTGAGTCATACTGATCTTCAAGGGCAAGGTTCTAGAAGATGTGACACTCTTTGTAGTTGTGGCACTCCCTTTTAAGTGAACATAGGTTGTGTCTTGCTTGTGACACCTTTAGTTATTATTAAAAAAACAATTAACCCCATATTAGTCACAAAAGGAATGTGAATATGTAAGAGGGAAAGGGGAAGAGATGAGGATAGTAATGACAGGGAGAAGAAAATTGAAGAAGTCTTAGATTTAAAGTTGCCATGGACTTTAGAGTTCATCTAGTCCAACTTCTTTTGAAGATGAGGAAACAGGTTCAAAACTAATGTGACTTTTTCAAGGTATTCCAGATAGTAAACAAAAAGTCAGAGTTTGAACACAGTTCTTTTGATTCAAAATCTAGCACTTTTTCATCATTATCACACAACCCTTAAACAAGTTTTATATATACCAGGGTATGTTAGGCACTGAACATACAAGACAAAAGTAGAACAACTGTAGGTTCACATTTAATTGCAGGCAATGTACACACATATAAATACATAGAGAATCCATACAAAGCTGCAAAAAGCTAACCGTGGAGGGGAAGGCTCTAGCAGCAGAGTTGGGCTGAAAGTTGGGAGGAGTGAGGGATGGGGAAAATGAGGGATAGGAGGTGGGGAGTGGAGGAGACACCAGGAAAAGCCTTAGTCAAAAGGTGATGCTTGAACTAAGTAATGAAAGAAACAAGAAATTCCAAGAAATGGAAATGAGGAGAAAGACTATTCTTGGTTTGGAGAGAGATTTGTACGGAGGCTTGAACTAAAAACACTGGTAATAGCAAGGGCAATATAACTGGACTATAGATTGTAGAGGGAAGTGATGAGTATTAAGGCTGGAAGGATAGGAGGGGGTCAAGTTGTAAAGAGCATTAAACATGAAAGAGATGAGTGCATTTGTCAGAGGAGTGATAACTATTGGAGTTTATTCAGTAAGTGAGTGTGTGTGTGTGTGTGTGTGTGTGTGTGTGTGTGTGTATGTGTCCAATCCGTGATTTAGAAAATATCCCTTTGGTGATGATATAGAAGATGGATTGGAGTGGAAAGTGGCTAGATGCAGGGAAACCATATAGGAGAACATCAATAGTACAAGCAAGAGGTGTTAAGGGATTGACTAACACAGGATAATAGCTATTTAAGTGATTAGAAGATGACATAGGAAAGAAATGTGGATATAAAAATGGCAAACACTTTCTAATATTCTTTGGGTTAATCCCATCCATTCAACATTCATTCAATAGATAATTTGAGAATCTACTATATAGAGGGTACTATCAGGGCTACAAAGATTTGTAAAACAGAAAATCTTACAAGTATCAGCATGGTGGGCTACCTCATTAAGGGCAAGTACCAGAGTCTTTCATTAGTACAGAGCTCTTCCTGGATTAGAAAGAATTTTGTCTGTCTAGGGAAGAGGTAATCTGGGCAAATTCTTCCTGATGGCTCCCTTCCTTCTTATTTAACTCCTGCCAGATAAAATCAACTCCATTAGAACCAAGAGAGACATTCCACAACATAATGAGATCTAGGGTCATCTCTTCAGGTCCTCACACTAACAGTGACTGTTAGATGGGTAGCTTGAAACCTAGCACCCCTGAAACCTTGCCAGGGGTCTGAGTCCAAGCACACATAGGTAGCACTTTTAGTTGATAGGGCCTCCCTATTCACCCACTCCTGCTGGTGTTAAAAATAGAACTGTGCTCTGCAACAAGAGATTCTCAAGTGACACCCACCAAGTGCACATTAACTCGTCAAAATGGTGATTCCAAATTGATTATTTCAATTGTAAGCCATAATAACATGTTCACTTGAAAAATAATTAGCAGTGGAGTGGGGTCCAGGATAGCCTGCTGGCTTCCTTACTGGCTCTCCTCTGCCGACTGCTGAAGCAGACAAGGGGGTGGGGTGATTGGGGGTAACATGTTGTTTGTCTCCCCTGGGCAAACTCAGGTAGCTGAGGGAGTTGATAATCTAGGATTAGAGTCCTAATCCCATGCTCCCCTGTGCCCCAACCCAGGCCATGTCCACGAAGCTCCAGTTTGTCTTCTTTCCCCTGAGCATCACTCCACCCCTTCTTCCTTTACACTTCAATTTTCATTCCAAGCAAATCTCTTATTGTTCAGCTCGGCTAGGCCGGCAGTAATTGGCTGGGCTCCAGCTGAGAGCACTGGATTATGGATGACACACATTTCTCACACTCTACAGTGTGGGCAGCTGCCCCATGCACCTTCACTCTGGTTTCCTTGGAAACCAAATCACTCTGGCAGTATTAGGCAGTGTAAAAAAAGCACCCTCTTAAAAACAAAACAAAACATATTGCCACAAGCCTAGAAAATCCAGAAATACCACAATACTGTTTTTTTTTTCAATCTTCACCTCTATCCCTTTTTATAGAGGCCATGTACCCTTCTGAGTGTCCTTAGCATGGGCTCAAACCAGGATCAGACAGTTGAAAATGTTGATTCTTTGGGAAGGGAGGAAAGTTAGCTCCTACAGGAACCAGTGGCTGCTGATGTAGCAAATTCAGCAAGATGTTTATGGGCAGTTGGATTGGGAAATGGTTCCTAAGGGGGTAAAACAGAACAGGTTGCTTATAAAACCATAACCGGGCTCAAGAAGCAATGTGGAAGGCATTCTTATATTTTTGGAAGGACTTGCAATTCCTTCTACCACTTCTGAATGAAGACTATTTCAGGATACTCTTCACAACTCTCTTACCTTCCTAACTACTTTTTCTTTTATCTTAAGAAAAGAAGCACGACCAAAGAAAGTGAGGGAACTTCAGTTGAATCCTTCATTATCCATTCAATATCTGGATCAAGTTATTTGTTCACTTCATCATTTTCCTTTTTATCCTAGATGGGATAATTTTGTTTCTACAGAAACATTTTTTCATTTAATCAAAGTTATTTTTTCTTTTGTAATTGTCTCTACCCCTTGATTTCATTAAGATTTCATCTCTTCCTGATAGCTGTGAAAGGTATATGATCTTCTCTTATAATTTCTTTATAGAATGATCTTTATAGTTATGGTCATGTATCTATTTTGACTGTATTGTATAAGATGCTGGTCTAAGTCCATTAATTCTCTGTCTGAAAGTGAATGACATACTTCATTGTTGAATCTCTGGAATCATGGTTTGTCTTTCGATTGATCAAAATTCTTAAAGTTTCATTTCAAGTTGACACATAATAGATTTAGTTCTAATCCCTTATTTTTAACTCTGTTTGAATCTTCATATTTCAAATGTGTCCTTTGTCAACAACTTATTATTACATTTTGTTTTCTAATTCATTCTTATCCTCTTCCATTTTATAAGTTAGTTCATCCCATTCATACTCACAGTTATGATAATTAATTATATATTTCTCTCCACCTCATTTTCTTATATTTTTCCTTCTCTTTCTTCCCTACCTACTTTGTATAATAAAGAAGAGGGTAGTGAGAGAGAAGGCATGTCCTCAGTACCAGTATTCTAAATTTGATGTAATCTACTTCTGTTTTCATGCTCTTTTCTTTCCCTCACTCAAAGCCCAGTCTTAGGTTCTTATACTTTATTTTCTATTAAAACTCTTTCTGTGATTCATGCCTATCTCAAATTTACATCCCTTTATATTTGAACTGATGGAATGTAGAGATCTTACGTATAGTTAGTAAAAAAAAATAAGGAATCAAAAGCTAGGAATAAGAGGTGGAGAGGTCAACCAATTCTGCATGTTTAAGGGAGCAGTGTGGTATAGTGGAAAAGTAGTGGCCTAGGACTTAGGAGGTCTGGACTCTTTGAGTGATTCATTGACTATTAGATATGTGAAAATAAGTTGTCTAAATATACAGATTTGGCTGAAGGATTACACAGGCACTATCTGAAGTCTGATGCACTTTTGCAGAGAGCAGAAGCAGCTCGGGGTCTGCATCACCAGTGTAATAATTGGAGGGAGAGGGAGGGAAGTTTGTGACAGTGAAGGCTTGGCAATCTTTCTTCCAGTATGTAAGAGAAGGCTAAGGTTGGAATACAATTTATCTGCCATTTTCCATGTATCTGTGGTCTAATTATAGGAATGTGTATTCATAATGAAAGTTACTTCCCTTATCACTCTTAAGAGGGAGGAGGCCAGCTTACCTTGGCCAGTTTAAACCCTCCACACCAAATGCTGGTTCCACAGAAGACCATCACAAGTAGTGAATAGCAAATAAAACCATTTGTCCCGGAAAAAAATAGCAAATAGTATCTGGAGAATTTTGCTAAATTAGATTATGTCAAAGAATGTACCAAAGTAAATAAGTTCTTCTGAGAGAAAATGAGATCTCAACTTGAAACAAATGAAAGTACTCTATAAGAAGTCCCTTGAACTGCAGAATCTGGAAGCAGAAATATTATGAAACTGGCTCCCATGTATATCAAAAGGCTGCTGTCTTATCATTGAAAGTCTTTTGGAGATTTTTTTCTCCATGAGTTTCTTTTACAAATAAACCTCAAAAACAAAAGGAAACATTTAAATATGAAAAATTCATAGTATTGGAGTATCTGAAATCAACTGAAGTAATTCCTTAAAGCAACTATACACTGCTAGATAGCCATTTAGACATCTTGTCTCCACCATAAACTTTTCTGGTTTATGTGGAAGCTGGATTACAATGTCAATATGTATATTGTTTAGCACATATTAGGTATAAAACTATGCCAGGTTTGAGGGAGATGGAGACAAAAGGAAGCAACATGGCAATATAAGAGAAAGAACATTGGTTCTGGAATCTGATGTCCTGCATTCAAATTCCATCTTTCATGAGTATTTCTGGTATGATCTCAGATGAATCATCTAAACCCCTGGACCTCACTTTCCTTATTTATAAATGACTGTATGGTCTCAGATCCTCTCAAGGGCCTTCCAGATCTAGATCTATGATTTTATGAAATGGTTCCTGCCCTCAAGGAACTAACATCCTTTTGTAATGCTAAACAAACTGAGGCAAGACAGAGATTAGGGTTTTTAATATTTTAATAGTGGAGAATTTGGACTAGTGGCCGAATAGGACCCATGTCCTATCCCCAGCTAGCTGAACGGGAGTCTTGTCTCAAAGCATCCAGAAACCAGAAAGTAATTCCAGAGACATATATCAGGGAAACAAAGGCGGGGTGGGGTGGGGTGGTGCAGAGCACAGGGTGAGTGGAAATTCTAGGAAGGACCATAACTTTTTTAATTCTGACAGCTTGGGGGTCAAGAAAATGGTTGAGCAGGAGACAGGAATCTGAGGCAGAAGATGACTAGGCATTTGAGATAAGCCATCTGGAGTTTTATGACTCTTTGGAATGTGAGAGTGGCCCCTACTCTCTCAGTCCCAATGGGGTAAGGAAGGGGGGGTTAACACTAGGGAAACTGAGGCAGAACAATTCAGGGGAACAGACAGGGAAATCAAAGTTTTACAATTCAGGGAAACAGATATTACAATTCAGGGAAACTGAATAACACTCTTAGAAAAATTGAAAGCTAGAAGGGACATTAAAAAGATATAGTCTCATTCCTTCATCTTGCAGAGGAGGAAATTGAGGCCAAGTGAAGTTAAATGACTTGTTTAAGTCATATAGATAGGTCCTCTGACTTTCAATCCCATGCCCTTTCCACTATATTATGTGCTGTCTGCTCTGTAATAATTGTGATTTCCTACAAGCCACTTAACGTATCTGACTGTGCCTCAGTTTCTTGTTGTCTGGAAATTTTAAAGAAGAAGTTTGTAACAATATGATGATTCAAACCAGTTCCAATTGTTCAGTGATGAAAAGAGCCATCTACACCCAGAGAGAGGAGTGTGGGAACTGAGTGTGGACACAACATAGTATTCTCACTCTTTCTGTTGTTGTTTGCTTGCATTTTGTTTTCTTTTTAAGTTTTTTCTTGATCTGATTGTCTTGTGCAGCAAAATAACTATATAAATATGTATACATATATTGGATTTAACATGTATTTTAACATATTTAACATGTATTGGACTATCTGCCATCTAGGAGAGGGAGTGGGGGCAAGGAGGGGATAATTTGGAACAGAAGGCTTTGCAAAGGTCAATGTTGAAAAATTATCCATGCATATGTTTTGTAAATAAAAATAAAAAGCTTTAATTAATAAAAAAAGTAGTTTGTGAGAATTTTTAACTGAAGCCAATGGCTAGTTATCAGCTTGAGAACTAGAGGGCTGTGTTTGAAAAATTTAACCTTTAATCTAAACATCTTTTCCCGAGCTTGTCAATGGTTTTGCTTACTTCAGTGACAAATCCCATGATGTAGCTTTGTATTTTTGCTCTTGTCCCTCCTATAAAGAAGTTTTTGGGTTCCACACTTTCTGAGGTCCTTAAAGAGAATACAGCCCCATCTTTCTACTTTTAGGTAACACAATGCCCTTTTGTTGCTGAGGCTAGCAAGAGATCTCTGTATTTGCTCAAGCATTACCTTTCAAATGCTTGTTAATTAGTTATGTTTCTCTCAGTCTTAATTAGTCTTTGCCCATCACTTAATTAGCATCCTAAACCTTCTTATTTGTACACTTCAAAATTGATAGAAGAAATAGTTATATAGGAGCTTTCTGTCCCAGGGATTTCCTAGAACTTCAATGACAAAAACTGGAATCTCTTGAAATGAAGAAGTATTTATTGAGAACATACTAGTTTTTAGTGTTGGGAATGTAAATGTAGAGATGCCACTTGACTGGGACTGAAGGGAATTTTATACCTATATCACTCCCTGTCTGGGACCAACTCATTGTAATTTGCTTGGGTTCAGCTCTAGGGAAGTGTCACTTATACTTGGGCAGTAAAGCTTCTCCTTTTTTCACATTGTTTACTCATCAACTCTCTACTTTGGCATCTTTGGGACAATGCTAATTACCGTAAAAACTATGGCTCTCTTCTCGCTCTCCCCAAAGTGGAAATTAAAAGAGATATGAATCAGGAAGAATCACATTGTGCATTAACAGAAGATTTATGCAGGATCCAGTACCTTAACTTTCAGATACAGTTGTAATGTTTTAGAGGATTGTACATAAGCCTCCTCATGAAACAGAATAGTTACCCAGGTTGTGAATTAGTTATTTTACATTTATTGACATTCTTGGCATTGTTTGATCAACTCTTACCTAAATCCACCTCCTTAAACAGGTAAGCTGGCTACTCTTATTTTTCATGCCTTTTCTCAATTCATGTATTTCTCCTCTTGTTAGCCATTGAATGTTCCAATGGTCATCACTGCTGCTAGCGTAATGGTAAGATATTCTTAAAGCAGTTCTTGGAAATTTCCCTGCAACTGTTCAAAGAAAACAAACAAAAGTAATTAGGGGCTAGTCAGGGATATGAGTGCAAACTTGACTACTTGTGTCCTTCAGTAATAGCTGCATTGAAAGTAAGATCACCAAAACACAGGAGCAAACATCATAAATGATCTGTCCTTCCCAGTCATATCATGTCACATCAAGAGCTGTAGTCAAAAAAGAACCAGACAGAACATCTTTCTCTCTCTCTCTCTCTCCATTTTGGTCTATCTTTGACTCTGTTTCTCTGTCCCATGAGTCCTAAGCTCTTCTGGACCAGTAGCCAAGTGATGAGTCTCACATGGCAAAAAGCCATCCCACCCCATGCTCACCTTCCAGTTGGTTGCCAAGAATATAGACTGAATGTATTCCAATGGAGGGAAGGAAGAATGTATCAATTATAGAAAGATAAATAAGATATAATTTATGACTCTCTGGGGGCAGAGAGGAGAGAGGTAGAGGTAATAGTGCATACACAAAATTTGGTAGTATAGCTCTCTCTGTATCCAAGGACTTAGAGTATAACTTAGAATGGCAAGGACAGAATAGAATGAATGAATGAATGAAAAGGCATTTATTATGTATTTATTATGTGCCATCTAGTGTGATAAACATTTGGGATACAAAAGAAAAAAGAGACAGTCATGTACCAAAGAATTAGAAATGGGGTGGGAGGAGAGTGGTGAATACAGTAGAAATAGTCTGATTATAAATGTCTGATAAAGAGAGAATGTTCTTCCTCATAGGAGGATTCTCACTCCCCCTGCCCACCTCCCTTTGAGATATCTAGTCTTCTTTATGGTCTTACTCAGGTAGCTCATTGGTTGCTATAAATTTTCTTATCTTCAGTGCTTTTCCAATTATAGCTAACAACAGAAAGGCAGTCATTGGTTTCTAAAAGGTCATCAAGATATAGAGCCTGGCATTTCTATTGGGCTTATATCCCAAAGAAATCATAAAGGAAGGAAAAGGCCCCACATGTGCAAGAATGTTTGTGGCAGCCCTTTTTGTAGTGGCAAGAAACTGGAAATTGAATAGATGCCCTTCAATTGGAGAATGGCTGAATAAATTATGGTATATGAATATTATGGAATATTATTGTTCTGTAAGAAATGACCAGCAAGATGATTTCAGAGAGGCCTGGAGAGACTTACATGAACTGATGCTGAGTGAAATGAGCAGAACCAGGAGATCATTATACACGGCAACAACAGTACTATATGACGATCAATTCTGATGGGCATGGCTCTCTTCAACAATGAAATGTTTCAAACCACCTCCAATTGTTCACTGAAGAAAGCCATATACACCCAGAGAGAGGGATGCGAAATGTGGACCACAACATAACATTCTCATACTCCTTGATTGATGTTTGCTTACATTGTGTTTCCTTTATCTGATATATCGTTTGTGTAGATAAGATTTTTCTTGCACAACAATGATAAGTTTGGAAATATGTATACATATATTCGATTTGCCAATATTTTAACATAATTAACATGTAGTGGATATCCTGCCATCTAGGGGAGGGGTGGGGAGTTGGGGGGAAAAATTTGTAACGGAAAGCTATGTAAGGGTTATTGTTGAAGAATTACCCACACATATGTTATGCAAATAAAATAAAATTTAAAAAAAATTAAAAAAAAAGATATAGAGCCTGATTGGGAACAGAGTGACTTATGCAGTTGGCTTATAAATCTGGAGAAGTTTTATGCACAAGTTAGATAAGAAATATAAGTGAGATTCATAAAATATACAAAGATTTATAGTGCCTCAACTGAAGACAGTTTTCTTTCCTTTTGGTGTTTGTATATGGATTACCTGTTTTTATATTTTATATTTTATTTATTTTTTCCCCAAGAGTGTTAATGTTAACTTAGTCACTATTTTAAGCATTATTTGGTGCCATCCATTGCAATGTTGATGTACTCTAAATATATTAGAACTGGAAGGATTTTAATTTTTGTTTAGTCATTATTTTTTCAGTTACATCTGACTCTTTGTACAGATAGTTAATGTGTCTGAGCTAGATCTGAACTCAACTCCAGACTGCAATACCTAGATTTCCAGAAGGGACTTTAAGAAATCAACAGATTGGATAACCGAGAGCAGATATGACTTTCTGTGACCTCCTCTGACTTTCTCTCACCAACAGCAGATTAAGTCTTTAAATTGGTTTTGGAGTCAAAGAATTCACAAATATTTGGAGTACAACACATTCCCAGAAGAAGATACCTTGGAAGAACTTCAGAATAGGTCTGTTTCAAATGGGCAGGGAGACATCTGCCAAGCTCAGACCTTAGCACAGGGAGCAGGGGCAAAAACCTGGGGCGGGAGTCAGTGTTGCAGCTTACATGCACCTGGAATTTTCTGTGAGCCTCTTAGGCCACTCTGTCCTGGTTGTAAGCAGGTGGTTTGGTAGATTTGATACAAAAGGCAAATTGTAAACCACTGAACCCTGGAGAAATGCCAGACCTAGCTGTCATTACCCAACACTGGAAATCAGTCAGCAGAACTGTCCCAGGGCAAATTTAAAGCAGTTGTCACTACTTCAGGTCACAGATCTGAAGCCTTAAAAAATGAATAAAAAACAAACAAACAAAAAAAGCAGGGGTAGCAATCCTGGTCTCAGATCAAGAAAAAGCAAAGATAGATCTAATTAAAAGAGATAAGGAAGGAAACTATATTTTATTAAAGGATACCATAGATAATGTAGCAATATCAATACTAAATATATATGCACTAAGTAGTATAACATCCAAATTCCTAGGGGAGCAATTAAGAGAGATACAAGAAGAAACAGACAGCAAAACTATACTAGTGGGGATCTCAACCTTGCTCTCTCAGAACTAGATAAATCAAACCACCAAATAAATAAGAAAGAAGTTAAATAGGTAAACAAACTGTTATAAAAGTTAGGTATGATAGATCTTTGTGGAGAATTATATAATATATATATTCTGATGAATGTGATTCTTTCCAACAATGAGATGACTGATGCCAGTTCCAATGATCTTGTGATGAAGAGAACCATCTACACCCAGAGAGAGGATTGTAGGAACTGAATGTGGATCACAACATAGCATTCTCACTCTTTTTATTGTTGTTTGCTTACATTTTGTTTTCTTACTCATTTACTTTCTTTTTTGATCTGATTTCTCTTGTGCAGCAAGAGAATTGTATAAGTATGTTTATACATATTGGATTTAACATATATTTTAACATGTTTAACATATATTGAATTGCTTGCCATGTAGGGGTGGGGATGGGGGAAAGGAGAAGAAAATCTGAAACACAAGGCTATACAAGGGTCAATACAAGAATCAACAAATTCAGGTTTTTTTTTTTTTAAGAAATGAGAAAATTTATATGAGGGCTTGAAAAAAGTGACTTGTTCAAAATTACTCAGCTACTTAATGGCAATGTCAAAATTAGAGGTGAAACCTTATAGAAGCTGTCTTCCCAAAGCTTATAGTTTTAGGAAAAATAAATAACATAAAATCTTAATATGTATCTGCAGATGAATGTAATATTATTAGAACCTGATAAAGAAGAGGGTTAGGTTAAAAAATATTAGTCTCCTATCCCTTTATCTATTGGAAGGAACCACTTATGTTGCCACTGTGAGATTCTTGATTCATTTGAAAATCTCAGGTATCCACTCCAGAATTTTATTATTCCTTCATTCATTCTTTGTTAATAGAGTCACATGAAGGATAGCATGGATGGGAAATTTTTAAATAGATTTAAAATTTTTTAAAATTGAAATCTAAATAAGTGAATTGCATTTCAATGAGGATCTCATTTCAATAATGTTTTGTATTCCTGGATATGAGTTTCTATTGTCTGTAGTGCTATAGCCTATCTATGAGAAATCAGTACTGATTATCCAGACAGTAAGTAAGCACCAAATTAAATATAACATAAATACATTTATATTATATGTATATATAATATACATATAATAAGGTAGGTAAGGCAGGAAGGTACTCTAAGTCAGTGGTTCTTAGAGTGTGCCCTGGGGAACTTCTGGGATAACTGAGACTATTTCAGAGGTGTCCAGGAGGCCAAATCTAATTTCATAATGATAAAGATATTTTAATTTAAAATGCAGCAAATATTGATAAAAACAGAGCATATAAACAAAAATGCTTTGAGGTCCTTGATAATTTTTAAGAATATAAAAGGATCTTGAGACCAAAAAGTTTGAGAATTGCTGCTCTAAGTATTTGGTGTTATGGCAGTTCTGTGTATCGGAAAAACTGGAATTGAATTCAAAAGATCTAGATTTGAGTCCTGTGTTTTATATCTGATAGCTGTGTGACTGAGGACAAACTGCTTCATTTTTGAGAAAGCCTTAGTCTCCTCACCTATAAATACCACTCACCTCACAGAGTTTAAGTAAAATTTTTTTTAAAACCCTCACAAAAATATGACGTATTATTGTTATTCATATAGATTCTCAGGTGTCTATGTTCCAAAAGGTCAAAGCAGGACAGAGTTCTATTCCTAGGGCACAGGCTGTATGCCTTCTATACCATTTTTTATATTGCCCACTCTGTGGTTTGGTTGGTCATAGGCCCTGAGATCGGAAGCCTGAAAGTGAGTACATTGATTCAGGGAAAGAGATATTTTATTTATCTCATGTGTGAACAGGAATCTCTAGCAGGAAACCCTCCTTAATCCTCTACAGATGAATTTCCTTTGTTGTTTGGAGTTAATATAAATTCAGTTAAGTAACATTTAATTCAATAAACATTTATTAAGCAGCTAAAAGACACAAAGCATTGTGCAGGCTTTTGGAGATAGAAGATTGAGTAAGTCATGACAATTATCTTTATGGAGCATACAATGTACTAGAAGGACATATAGGTAACAATAAGACATAATAAAACAAAAAGAGTGCATTAAAAAGATGCAAAATAAAATACTTGATGAGATCCAAAGGAAAGGAAGGAAATAAGCATTTATTAAACACCTACTTTGTATCAGGCACTGTGCTAAGCACTTTACCGATATTACCTCATTTAACTGTCACAACAGCCTTGAGAGATTGATGCTATTATTTTGTCTTATAGTTGAGAAAACTAAAATGAGTAGAGGCCAGAATAATTAGTAAGCTGTCTGAGCTAGTAAGCGTTTGAGGTGAGATTTGAACTAAGATTCTCCTGACCTCAGGCATAGCTTCCAAACTGGGTGGTTGGGAAGGGAAACATTTTTTATTGACTTTGATAAACAAAGGTTTTATGGAAGAGGAGACATTTCCATTAAGACATAAAAAACGGCTAAGAATTCTATTGGCAAAGAGGAAGAGTGAGGGAACTCAAGGAACAGCAATGAACAAAGACATTAAGAAGGGAAAGTCGGTGGTCCTTAAATGAAATCCTTTAACTAGCATGTCAGTATCTTTCTCTATGCCTTTCTCTTTCCTGACTTTCCTTCACTGAAGGAGTTTTTTAATGCAAGTTCAAAATGGAAGCAGTTAACTCTAAGCAAAGGGACCTTGATTTCTATACTCCTTTTCCCCTTCTTTTCCAACCTCAATTTTAAAAATTCACAAATCAACTAATTTTTTCAGGAAAATCACTTACATTTTTTGTTTGTTTTGTTAGCTGAGTAGTAATGTTACAGTATGGTTCTTCAGGGTGCTTAAAACCAGGAAGAATGAGGTTCAAATCCTGCTTCTGATACAATTTACTTATGACCAGTTAAATCATATAATCTTTTTGCAATTCAGGCAACTCTCTTGGATAATTCTGAGACAGGTGAAAGGTTCCCATTTCTGTTCTGGTTCCTTTATCTCCCGACTTTCAGTAAATCTCCCATAGCCCTTATAGACAATATGAAAAAATGCATTCTAGAGCTTAATGCATGTAAGAAATAAAATAGAAGTTAATGTTTCATAAAGAAAGCTTTATTTAGTATGTAACTTTTTATATCCTAAAATAATTGTTCAATGTTTATAAGAAGACTGTTAAATAAATTAGCAAGACCTCTGATTTTATTTATTTATTTTTCCTCTCAAAGTTGCAATCCTAACTCTCTAGACTTTCTTATCATATCCCTGCTCAGGGTACTGTCCTCTCTTCACCACTCTAATTCTTGTGTTCACCCATTAGATTATAAACTTCCTGAAGGTAGGGATTTTCTTTTTTTTTGCTAGTATCTGTTTTCCCAGAGCATATTACACTGCTTGGTACATTGTAAACACTTAATAAGTACTAATTAGTTGACTTGACTTTTATTATTGACAGAATTTTTTTAAAAGATAAAATAATTTATTTTATTTTTTAGGAAAGTAACAAAACATTGTCATGTACTTAATAAAACATCAGAAAGATTCAAAATATATAACAATTCACTTCAATAAAGCATATACAATAAGAAAAGAAATTATATTCATGAGTGTCCATCTTTTCTTTGCTTCCTTGTAGTTATTCTTTTGTTCTCTGCTGTGCACTTTTTACTTTATTCTGTTTTTCCCTTTTCATTCTTACCTTCCCCAAGCAGGCTACAGTTAAATTTATATATACATATATGTATATACACATACATATATAAAAATTCATACACACCCATACAAATACATATATATGTGTGTACATATATATACGCACACATATATACCTACATACATGCTTACCTATATCCAGACTTGTACACATACATACATGTATATGTATATACATATATATATATATACATATAATTCAAATTGTACCTTAGATTCTTACTCTAACATGCACCTATAACAATATTAATATGGCTGACATATAATGTCGATTTCTCTTTTGATTGAATCTTTGAGTTCGACTCTGTCTTAAGATCAATGATTATTAGTCCTACTTTTTTTTCTAATAATTTCTGCTCTTGTTCCTTCTTGTAGTATTTGCTTATATCTCTTACTTCCTATCCCTGCCAACTTTTCTACTTTAATTTTGCTTCTTAACTTTCCTTACTATTACTTAACTTCTCCCCCCCCCCATGGATTCCTCTCTTCTCTTCTCTACCCCTTCCCCCCTTTGTCCTTTTCCCATTAATTTACACACCTTGTTCTACTACCATAATTCTACACACCCTTCTATATCTCATCTTGTCATCTATTCCTTGCTCATTTATCTATATACCTTGTTTCACTTTTGGCAGAATTTTTGAAAGCAATACCTGCATACTGTATTTAACCACCGCCAGTTCTTTTTATTGTATTGTGAATAGGACTGAGAATTCTGATTCATAGAGAGAAGTTGTTCACAAAAGAACGTGTTTAGTAAGAATGGGATATGTTTCTCCAGGGAAGGGAGGGGTGTCATCAAAAATTTTGTAACTTCATTGTTTAGAAATCAAGCTGGATTCTCTGGTTATTTTAGATAACAATTTCTCATTTTGTTACTTTTTGCTGATTTTTTTTTCCCTACCTCATCATGAAAAGGTTTTTGTATCCTTAACTCATTCATTTGGTTTTGGTCAGTTGGAATTATTCCTCTGAATATATCTTTAAATTTTCTTTCAGAAGCCCCATTATGCTTCCTTGCTTTCCTACTGAGCCCTGCTTTTTTACTGCTTTCCAATTTACTCATTTTTTTTTCTCTCTGAAACCACTACTTTTAGACTATTTCAATAGGTTAATATAGTTATTTACCAACTGTCTCCCATATTCTTTCAACAAGTTTCTTGTATTCCCTGGGAGTATGCTTATTCCCGGTTGGGAGCCCCTGCTTCATATCCTTTGCAGAATTTACATTTGCAATTTAGCTCAGGGGCATTTTCCATTTGCCTATAAGAAGTAATATTGAATAGAAATTAATTCTCTGCACTTTTAATGTGTCAATGAAGAATTATTGCAATACAGTCTGGATACTTCCAGAGTCATCTCCTTCAGAGGGCCAGGGAAATTCCCACAATACTCAGCCCCTAGATTTGATCCTTCCAGGTATGTAATAATCTTGGGATATTATCTCATGGATTATTAAAGCTGGGAAGGACATTAATTCAATTAGGATATAGCATTGTATAGCAGACAAAACACTGGACATAGAATCAGGAAGACTGGGTTTCAAATTGTACCTTAGATTCTTACTAGATGTGTGACCATGAACATGTCATAATTCCCTTGCCTCAGTTTTCTCCTCTGTAAAGGGAGGAGGATAGACTAGAAGCTCTCCAAAAGGCAGAAAGATGAAATTATCTGCCCAAAGTAACACACACAAAATAGTTGAACTAGACCATGTTTTCTGCCTCCAAGTCCAAAGTTCTAATTACCAGATAACATTACTAGCCATAGTTTTAATAAATTCCATTACACTGAAGGGGAATGCTGAAGAAATGGCAAAATGTTAGTGATTCTTTGAAGAATTAGATGACCTATGCCCAAGTTCCAGTTCTCATTATATGGCCATACACCATCTTGTGTAGTCAGTCTGAAGGTACCCAATCAGAATAATTCTGAGCCCGTAGACACTAGAACTATGCTTCCTCCCAACGAGAGTTCACCAAACCCTGGTCACATTTTGGAGTTGGTAGCCCATGCAGACAGGTAGGCTTATAATATATTCAGTGCTTTTACTCATTAAATTAAAAAAAGGAATAACATTATTAATAATAGAACATCTACTGCATATTGTGCACCTGTAGCTTCTTTGAGACACAGCTATTAGTGGCCTGATTCTTTAGGGGAAGGTGAGGCAGAGGGAAGTTAAAGGCTCCTTGAGGAAATATGATCTTAGATACTTTAAGGAAAAGGATTCAATTGTAGCAAATCTTTAAAAAAATTCCTTCATTCTACAACCATTTTTCTATTTTAGTAACTGCATCAGGGTTGGCAAGAATGCACAGTCAGCCTTGTTTGAGTGAATTATGGTGTTCTTTATCCAGTACCCCAAACTTTCTTCCTACAATGATCAAAGTGCCCCCTGCTCTTAGTGATCTGACATGGGATCTGTGTAGTGCTATTTGATTAATGGGCCTTCATGAGTAGTGTGACAAGAAAGAGGGAGACAAATTCTTCACATCTGGGCTATCCTATAGGACAAAGGATGGCAGCAGAGTGGATTTGCTCTCCCCTAGATTGACAGGGAATGAAATGCAGGATGTGGGAATTGGTGCATAGGGGCATTTATCACTCTGCAGAATTATGAAGTGAGGAGCAGGTATCTGACCTGGAATGACAAAAACATGGACAGAAGAAGGAGAATGAGGGAGGGGAGGGAGATAGACAACATGCCATTTTTTCTGCACAATTTTCCTTTTTTTTAAATGTTCCCATAGATTATGTGACCCAATCATTTGATAGCCTATATAAATGCTTTATGGTGTCAGGAGCTTAAGGTTTTAGGTGAGAAAAAAAATTAAATGTGAACTTTCTTTCCTACAGAGACTCTCATCATCTCTGGAATATAAAGTTGATTTTTTTTTCAATTTACTCAAGGTGAGAAAGATAAATGGAATCTCCCATCCAAGGCTGGCATTGAAAGAAAATTAAAAGTAATTTTATTCTCTTGAACTTTCCTTCTGTGTGGGAGGGACTTACAAAGCAACTCTTCTTTCTCTCTGTCCCACCCCCTTTGTAAAATTTAAGAGGCTGGCTGAATTTAAGGGGATTGGATATTAAGTAGTTTTCTTTTTTCTCTCACAACCTCTCTGTCTTCCTCTAAATTTTCTCTTCTTGCTTTATGATTTGGAAAACCATGTGAAGAAGGGAAAGGATAAACAGATGCAGTTTTCTATGTCAAGAGAGGAAGAGCATCATGAATGCTTGAGTGAAAGGCTCAAGAGACAGATGTTCTAGCATTAGTTTACCTTTCTAGACTCTCCTTCACATACACTGTAAAATAACCAGTTTGGTCTCTTTGCAATACCTTGAACACATATTCCTCTTAAGTTTCTTTGCTCAGGCTTTTTACTGTGCATGTACTGGAATCCCCCTTTTACTTCTGCCTTTTAGATCTTGACTTATTTTGTAGCTAAGCTTAAGTGCTATTGCTGAAAGTTTCTTGATCTTGTTCTTTGTCAGTTTAGCTTTTATCATGTGTAAAAATTATTTTATGTAGGAAAGAACATCATTCTTGCTATGGGAATAAAAGAAGTCAAAGCAACACAAATAAAAAAGTAAGCAATTCAGCATCAATTAAAAACAATACAATGGCAGATTGAGAAGCAAAGAAATTAGAAGATAGGAGGAGGAGGCAGTTGAGTGGTATTGTAACTGCTCCATTCCCTTGCAAGAAAGACCACTCTTTCCCTAAAAGTTATTAAAAACTGTCCTTGAAATTTGATTGGCTTAGGAAATGAAAGTATTGACATCACTTCTTGGTTAGCTGAATACAAAACAACCTTGAAGAACTCCAATCTTTTTTGGAGGCTTGGCTGACAGACTACAATGGGAAACTCAGAGGTTGAGTGACTTCCCTCAGTTGAATCAATTTTTGGTATTTTTGATGCATATCTTTGTTGAATTTCCTTACCTTACTATGACTAAATGAATCTCTTTTTGTTAACTATTTAATGACCTAGGAATGTCTCATTTTGTTTGGCTCCTACACACCAATTGTTTTGTCCTTGATCTGACTTGGCCCAGATCCTTATAATTTAGATTCATAAAGTGAACCTTCCAGTGCTATTTAATCATTGACAGTAATTGTCTTTTACAAAGGGATTTCCTTTGTAGTTATAACAAGATCATAAGTACAAATATTCTACTTGCCCTTCATCTTCCTCTCTTCCACCAAATCTGGGGGCCCTATAGGATAGGGATCAACAAAAGGTCATATCTAGACTGCTGCCTTTTTTGTGCAGCAAGCTAAGAATGGTTTTTACATTTTAAAATGCAATACAATTTTATTTTCAAATATAAAAACAACTATTAACTCTGAGTGGTACAAAAAACAACAACGACAAAAAAATTATAGAATGGATTTTGCCCATGGGGCATAATTTGCTAAAGACTTCTCTAGTTGCTGGGGTGAATGTCTAGATAGCATTTACCCCAGAAAATTCATATTCAAGTACAGAATAGCTACTGGATAAGTCTGCATTTCAGTTACCACTGGTTTGAAAGACTAGGCCATCAATGTTCTAGTGGCTAACTATAAACTCAGCATGGATTTTTACTTCTTGACTTATGTTGGCTCATGCTTCTGACGTCTAAAGGTCTTAAGATCATTGTCATCTCTGATATTCATTCTAGAAGCCAGAAAGATTAGAAACAACAGAGACAGAAGAAATAGCAGGGAGTGTGTCCTCAGGGCTTTGTGTAGGCTCTTGGGGAGGGAGCAAAAGTCTCCTTCCCTATCTATCTAGAGTCCCTCAGCAGCTTTTTTTTTATTATTCCAGAAAACCTAGAAAAGCCTGTTCCAGAAAAGTTCTTGTCTTTTTGAATACACCTCAGTTCCAACTCTATAGCCAGTCAAAGGGGTTCCTCTTTACCCTGTGGTTAGTAGACCAGAACCAGTTACAGAATGTGCATGTTTCAGATTTCTCCAAGGCAATACATGTCATCATGCCTTTCCAAGTGCAGGCTCCCCCAATTCTTACATGTGGACTATTGCAACCACAGCCCCATCTCCCTCCATTATAATATGTTGCTAAGGAAACACTGAACAAATGGCAGAGTCATGCAGATTTCTTTATAGAAATGGAGGAATGTAAGATAGTGATTCAGTATCAAGTCATTCCCATTATATTTATAGGAAAATTATCATTAATGAACCTGGATTTACTGATTGATGCAGATTATGTAATAAAATGATAGAAATTAAACAACATATTGTTGTAGGCTGCAAAAAATTAGGATACACTGAATTCCTAGAGAGACATGATTAGGTGGCAATATTTATCCCAAATATTTGCTATCCTTTATAAACTAGTAATAAATACAAAACCCAAAATATAACTGAAAATTCAGCAGATAAAATAAATGTGAAATTGCATTCTTAGAGAGAGATCTGCTATCCACATTTAGACATAATATTGATTCTACAAAATTTAAAAAATAATGTTTTTACTAAATTTCAATATAATGAACTTCCATTATCTTTGTTGAAAATCTTTCAAAATATAGAGACCAAGCAGAAGAAACCAAAACTATGTGTGAACTTAGATGATGTATATGCCCCACACATTTCCATGTATTCTACTGGATTTGCCCCAAAGATGCTTTTAATAAGGTTACAAAAATATAAGTTGCTATGCCAATAATTTTTAAAAAAATTTTTAATTACAAAAAACCAATCATTTTATGTACCTGTTCAATAGTTTGCAGAACACTTAAATACTGTATACAAAGATAATAGTATTGTAGTGACTTATTCTCAGATCATCTTTACCTGAACCTATCAAAAAAGATAAAAATGAGATGTGATAATTATAACAATTATAATGGCTGACCTTTTATAATGGCTTAATATTTGGAAAGCCCAGGTGAATTGTCTCCTCATAAATTAGTTCTAGGTTTGGTTTCAGACTGCACCAGACACATTTACCCTGAGATGGATATGAAATTGAAAAGTAACTCATCTTCCTCCTAATCCTTCTCATATATCTGAGTCCTACCTTGAACATTTCCTAAACTTTCTGTAAGACAGAGAAGTCTTAAGCAAAGCAAATTATTTGTTATTAACAACACGATTAAAGTTATTTGTTCTTGGTGGCTAATATGATGGAGGCATTTAGAAAAATTTAGAGAGATTCTTTCTGATAACAATTCAAATTTCCCCCCAACTAAAAAGTAGAACAGTACATGATTTATTATCCACAAACTCAGCCAAAATCAAAGCAGAATCAGTCCAGTCAAATCCAGTCAAGAAGTTTCATGACCATACATCTGTTAAGTGAATTGATTATTGATCTCAGCCAGATGGTTTTGGCCTCAAAATATGAAATGATTTATATAAAGAAGTATTTATATGGCAAAAGTAGGGAAAGTATAACATTAACCAGTGAAGATAAAACAATAGCAGTAACAACAAAAATAAATAGCATTTACATAAAGATTTAAGGTTTGCAAAGAGATTTATAAATATTATTTAATTTTTAATACTCATAACAACCCTGGGATATAGGCACTATTATTTCCCCTATTTTATGGATGAGGAAACTGACTGAGGTAGAGGTATAGTGACTTGTCTAGTGTCACAGTTAATAAGTGCCTGAGACTCAACAGGTTTTCTAGACTCCAGATGTAATGCTGCACAATCAGCTGATAATTATACATCATTTTCTCTTTCTTGGAATTTCAAAATTCCCCTTGAAAACAGGAAAGCACAATTCTAGGACTCTGATAATTCTCTGGTTTCTTTCCTTTACCTTAGTAACTCCTCTTAGATTCTCAGTCTGTCAAACTTTTCTATGGAGAGGTTCTTGATTCTTTTGGTTAGGGAAATGCTTCTCTACGTAAATAGTGCTATAGGATAGCACTATCCTGAATGTTATATGAATAGGGAAAAAAGTGCTTCCACTTTCCACTTTGGTTCACATTGGATCTTTCTTCTCTCTGATTAATTTCATCTCCCCCTATCTCCTATCTGCTTCTGTTTACATTCTTCTAACCTGGATTCATACCTGGAACAATGACAATTATAATAGGTGGGTAAGACTGTGTAAAGAGTCCTTGGAAATTGTTTTCTCCACAAAGCCTTGTGGAGCTTTTTGGGAGAGACAGATAGATACCTCTGGACAGTAGGAGGCTATTTTTTTTTTTTTTTGCTTTTTGCTAAGGCAATTGGGGTTAAGTGACTTGCCCAGGGTCACACAGCTAGGAAGTGTCTGAGACCAGATTTGAACTCAGGTCCTCCTGACTTCAGGGCTGGTGCTCTATCCACTGCACCACCTAGCTGCCCCAGAGCCTATTTTTTAAAAACAGAATCTTATTCTTTTCAATTACATGTAAAGATAGGTTTCAACATTCATTTTTTTTTATTAAAGCTTTTTATTTATATAACATATGTATGGGTAGTTCCCCAACATTGATCTTTACAAAGCTTTCCATTACAAATTTTACCCCCAGTCCCCTCCCCTCCCCTAGATGGCAGGAAGTCCACTACATGCTAATAATGTTGAAATGCTTGAGAAGTTATGCAAGAAAAATCCTATCTACAAGAAAAAAAAAAGAATCAGAGAAAGGCAACACAATGCAAACAAATGTCAGTAGAGATCATGAAAATGTTACGTTCTGGTCCATATTTCATTTCCCTCTCTCTGGGTGTATATGGTTTTCTTCAGTGAACAATTGGAACTGGTTTGAGACAATTCTTTGTTGCAGAGAGCCATGTCCATCAGAATTGATCATCATGTAATACTGTTGTTGCTGTGTATGATGATCTCCTGGTTCTGCTCGTTTCACTCAGCATCAGTTCATGCAAGTCTCTCCAGGCCTCTCTGAAATCATCCTGCTGGTCGTTTCTTACGAGCAATAATATTCCATAACATTCATATACCATAATTTATTCAGCCACTCTCCAATTGATGGGCATCCCTTCAGTTTCCAGTTTCTAGCCACCACAAAAAGGGCCGCCACAAACATTCTTGCACATGTGGGGCCCTTTCCCTCCTCTAAGATCTCTTTGGGATATAGGCCCAGTAGAAACACTGCTGGGTCAAAGGGTATGCACAGTTTGACAACTTTTTGGGCATAGTTCCAAGTTGCTCTCCAGAATGGTTTGATCCGTTCACAGTTCCACCAACAATGTATCAGTGTCCCAGTTTTCCCACATCCCCTCCAACATTCGTCGTTATCTTTTCCTGTCATTTTAGCCAATCTGACAGGTGTGTAGTGGTATCTCAGAGTTGTCTTAATTTGCATTTCTCTGATCAATAGTGATTTGGAGCAACTTTTCATATGACTAGAGATGGTTTTAATTTCATCATCTGAAAATTGTCTGTTCATATCCCTTGACCACTTATCTATTGAAGAGTGGCTTGAATTCTTATATATATGAGACAATTCTCTATAAATTTTAGAAATGAGGCCTTTATCAGAACCATTAAATGTAAAGATGATTTCCCAATTTGATGCTTCCCTCCTAATCTTGTCTGCATTTGTTTTGTTTGTACAGAAACTTTTTAACTTAAAATAATCAAAATTATCCATCTGGTGTTCAATTAGGAGTTCCAGGTCTTCTTTGGACATAAATTTATTCCATCTCCACAGGTCTGAGAGATAAATTATATTACGTTCCTCTAACTTGCTTAAGAAGTCCCTCTTTATATCTAGATCATGAACCCATTTAGATCTTACCTTGGTATGTGGTGTTAGGTATGGGTCAAGCCCTAATTTCTTCCACACTAGTTTCCAATTTTCCCAGCAGTTTTTGCCAAATAGTGAGTATTTATCCCAAAAGCTGGGGTCTTTGGGTTTATCGAATACTAAATTGTTAAGGTTATTGCCTAGATTGTCCTGATATCCTATCCTGTGCCACTGATCGACTGCTCTATTTCTTAGCCAGTACCAAACGGTTTTGATGACCGCTGCTTTATAATATAGTTTTAGATCTGGTACAGCAAGGCCACCTTCATCTGCCTTTTTTTTCATTAATCCCCTTGAAATCCTTGACCTTTTGTTCTTCCAAATGAACTTTGCTACTATTTTTTCTAGATCTGTAAAATAATTTCTTGGGAGTTTGATTGGTATGGCACTAAATAAGTAGATTAGTTTGGGTAGTATTGTCATTTTTATTATGTTTGCTCTGCCTACCCATGAGCACTTAATATTTTTTCAATTGATTAGGTCTGATTTTATTTGTGTGGAAAGTATTTTGTAATTTAGTTCGTATA
>JAJPUD010009598.1:58283-72839 GCA_023553655.1 Myrmecobius fasciatus
CCTTTCCTTTTTACCTTTTTATGCATCTCTTGAGTTCTGTGTTTGGGTGTCGAATTTTTTGTTCAGATCCGGTCTTTTCATTAGAAATAGGTGAAATTCACCTATATCATTGAATGACCATCTTCTTCCCTGGAGGATAATGCTCATTCTAGCTGGATAGGTTATTCTTGGCTGTAATCCAAGTTCCTTTGCCCTTCGGAATATCTGGTTCCATGCCCTTCGATCCTTCAGTGTGGAAGCTGACAAATCCTGTGTGATTCTAATTATTGAACCTCGGTATTTGAATTGTTTCTTTCTAGCTGCTAGCAGAATCTGTTCCTTGGTGCTATAGTCCTGAAATTTAGCCACGATATTCCTTGGGGTCTTAATTTTGGGGTCTCTTTCAGGAGGTGATCGGTGAAGTCTTTCAATGGTGATTTTGCCCTTTGATTCTACCATCTCAGGGCAGTTTTCTTTCAGGATTTCCTGGAAGATAGTGTTTAGATTCTTTTTTTCATCATGGCTTTCAGGAAGTCCAATAATCCTTAGATTGTCTCTCCTAGATCTATTTTCCAAGTCAGTTGTTTTTCCTAGGAGATATTTCATATTTTCTTCTAATTTTTCATTTTTTTGTTTTTGTTTGACTGATTCTTCAAGTCTTAGTGAGTCATTCACTTGCATTTGTTCAATTCTTATTTTTAAAGTGTTGTTTTCTTCAGTTACCTTTTTAAGCTCCTTTTGTAACTGGCCAATTTGTTCATTGCACTCTTTTTCCACTTCACTAATTTTATTTTTTAATAAATTGGTGTCTTTTTCATATCTCTTTTGCAGGGCATCATATCCTTCTTGCACTGATTTCAGTTTATTTTCCCATTTATCCTCCAGCTCTCTTTTGAGGTTCTTTATGCAGTCTTCCATAAAGGCCTTTTGAAAAGGGGACCAGTGATGGTCCTGGCTGATGTTCTCTGGATTTTTGTCTAAAGGAACCTCTGGCTCTGGGGTCATTTCTTTGCCTTGATAAAAGCTGTCTATGGTGAGAGCTCTCTTTTGCTTCTTCATCATATTTTTTTTTTAGACAGTGTGGATATCTCTTTAAGGTAGGGAAAAAAAAAGCGGCGGTTGCAAAAAGCTTTGCCCTGAGGCACTTCGGCGAGTTGACTTAAGGTGCTGGGCCGGTGGGGGCTAGGACTAAGTCTAAATTACTCCTTAAACAAGGCAAGTCTGCCAGAACACCTGCCCCCAATCAGGGCAGAGTGTCCCGAATGCCTCAGATAAACTCCAGGTGTTTGGAATTTGGAGTTTGGAGTTTGGAATTTCTTCCAAGATGAGCTGAGCTGAGTCCCACCCTCACTTCCGGCCTGCACAGTTGTCGTCTATTTATCTCTCTGTCCGAGTCAGACTAACCTGATATGAAGTTATCCAGAGAGCTGTGCCCAAATATTTCTGAGTTCGTTGACTTGAAGATCAGTTCAGAGGCTTATTTTATTGTTGATTTGAGAGAAGATCGGAGGAGAGGCAGAAAGTCACCTTTTCACTCTGCCATCTTGGCTCCGCCCCTCAACATTCATTTTTAACTAGATTTTGAGTTGCAAAATTTTCTCCCTCCCTCCTCTTTCCCCCCAAATGCCAAGCAATCATGTTAAACATATTTCCACATTAGTTATGTTGTGAAAGAAGAAATTGAACAAAAGGAAAAAAAATCATGAAGATACTTCCCCCCTCCCCCAAATGACCATATGCTTTGGTCTGCATTCAGACTCCATAGTTCTTTCTCTGGATGTGGATAGCATTTTCCATCATGCGTCTTTTGGAATTATCTTAGAATATTGTAGTACTGAGAAGAGCTAAGTCTATCATAGTTGATCATTGTAAAATGTTGGTGCTGCTGTGTACAGTGTTTTCTTGGTTATGCTCACTTCACTCAGCATAATTCATGTAAATCTTTCCAGGTTTTTCTGAAATCTATCCACTCATCATTTTTTATAAAACAATAGCATTCCATTAAATTCATATATCACAACTTGTCCAACCCATTGATAGGTATTTCCTCAATTTCATTTATTTGCCACCACATAATATATTTGATAAGACTGGCTGTGGAGACTGTAGGACAGAGTTAGAATAGGGAGGAGTTCACCTTGGGCGAGACTGTTGGGGTTAATTGTTGCTAAAGAAATGCTAAAATGTTTCCAATTGGATTAGGATTAGGGTTAGTTAGTTAGGCAGTGCCCCGAGATTTTGGTACTCTGGGAGCAAACTCTGATTGTCCCCTGGTTTTAGATTGCCTACTTTTATCTCTGCCCTACTCTCTTCTCTAATGTTACAGAAAAAAAAGTTTTTTTTGGTTTTTTTTTTTTGTTAAAGCCTGAGCCTCTTCTAGACTTCCTTGCTGGTGGTTGTTAAACTCAGAGAAGAACTGAGTCTTAGACAAATTCCCAGGTATAACTGGGTTTGATTAGTATTGACCCTGATGTATACCCCTTAACTTGCCTTCAAATTTACTGAGGAGTAGTTACTGTGATTTGTTTCCTTTTTATTCCCCCACATTCCATTGCATTAAACTGAGAAAAAAAAAATACAAGGTGGGTTTACTAAGGCTCAGTTGCAAACAATCACTTTTTTTGTATCTTACTTTACTATCTTCTTATTTTTAAAAAATTTCAATTCTATTTTTCTCAATTACATGTAAAGATATTTTTCAACATTCATTTTTGTAAGATTTTGAGTTCCAATTTTTTTTCCCTTTCTCTCTTACCTCCCCCCTCTCTAATCTGATATAGGTTATATATGTACAATCATTTTAAAGATATTTCCATATTAGTCATGTCCAGACAATTGGTTTTTTTTAAAGAGAGTTTGAGTAATTTTAGGGTCACCAATCTCTGTAGCATCAGAGCCAAACCTGTACTGCTCTGTATCTGTTCTTGAACAAATTGGGAAGCCCTCTGTTGTTGCATTAACTCTAACATGGAGCTGACGGGGAAAGCATAAAAAATTAACTCTGCTTCCCAAAGTAAACTTGAGAAGATGATTATTGCTGTGAAGGATTTCACTTTATCTACATCTGTAGACACCCCACCCTCTTCCACAGCTCCTAGCAATTGGAGCAGGAGTAATCCTAGGAGAGAGAGGATTATTAATTCAAAAAGGCACACATCCTGGAGCCTTGGTCTTCTGACAAGAGGGAGGAGGGGAGGCAAATGAGGAAAGAGCAAGAGAAGGAGTCTGTGGGAATAATCCCTGTCTCAGGGCAAGATTGTTGCAGCCATAATGAGACTCCCAGGCATTATCTTCACCATTTATTGTCTATGGTGACTGGGAAAAAGACGAGATCAACTTTATTTCTGAATTTGGACTGACTTAAAGATGTGGCACCACATTTGAAGGGCACCCAATCAATCTGTTGTCCTAGCTGCATGAAATTGTATTTCCCCGCCACTTCATATCTTAGTTGTAGCAGCTGGGTTGTAAGTCATTGGTGATAACATTCTTTATTATGCAGTCGTGTTTATGAAGTGTGCCTGGAAAGAGATGATAGAAATATGCAGCAATATGCAAAGGGGTGGGGGGTGGAGAGGGATTGGGGAGGGAATAAATGCTAGTTGCTATAGCAACAATGAGACTATTTGGGGCATCAAATTTTGCAGATGATGAAAATCATTTTCATGTGATGGTTGGACTTTCCCCTCCCCCATCCTGGAGGCAATAGGAAGAGATCAGAATATTCAAGAAGAGACTTGTTTTTTTTTTTTCTTTTCTTTTCTTTTAAAAGTACAAATGTATTAAAAATCCAAAGGTACTGATTAATGGAATCACAGACTCATAGAAGAAAGGAGAGCTTCCTTTTCAGTAGGAAAGATGTGTAAGTAATTTAATAATCTCCACTGATTTGTTCTCCCTCCCTCCCTTGCTTAATATACCTTACCTCCTTCTCTTATAATGACTTTGTTCTGATAAACTCCCCATGCAATATTCTGAAATCTTGGGCTTATTGATAGGTTCAGGAAAAGCAGCATGTTAGAAAGAGCCACTGATAATTGAGTCCTCAATTTATTGAAGATATTTATCTTTTCCTCTCTATTCCCCTAAAATCTAGAGTACAAAAAGGTGTGTATAGGACAGATTTTACTCTTCACCTTAAAACAAAAAGGCCTGAACATCTCAAAGAGGGGAATATGCTCCCTAGATGATCTCTAAAGTAGTTGCATAAATTGAACTTTATTCCTAACCCAGAGAATTTTGTAAGCAAATATTGAGAGGATTTAATACTCCAAACCCAGTGTTTCTAAAAGTCTGACATCATCCTATTCAGGAGGGACTTTCATAAAGAGAAAAGGCCTTTTGGAGGGCTATTTTTAAACCATGAATTTAGTGTCAGGGAATCATTCTGGGTCGAATCCCACTTTCTCCTGCTAAGGTATAGGGGCCTCAGGGCATCAGCAGTACCCTCTTTTATCAGTGTACCTTCTGTGTTGTTTGACCCCTAATATGGGCTCTTATGGAAAGTAGTGATGGTGGGGGCAAGAAGTATGTTAGACCCACACCCACATCCACCTCCCACAGCTGCTGAAAGCTCTCATTTTGACCTCCCTCTGGTTCCTTGGCTATAATTCAGAGACTACTTTCAGGTTCCCTGGTTTTTATGTTCAAATACCTTCTCTAAGATAGTATATCTTTTCAACCTCACTCCCTTTCCTAATCAGAAATCATCTTTCTTTCTTTAAAACATACTGCTTTGTTTATATCTTTTATGCCCTTGTCTCTATTTTTTATTATGGTAATTTGTGTTCATGTGTTCTCTCCAGAGCCATAACTCAGGCAAGAAAATTGGGGTTTTTCCCCAGAAACCAAAATTTAGAAAGAAATGGTGTTATTTTTCACATTGAAGAAACATCTAAGCTTAGTATTCATTTAGCAAGAATAATTATGTCCAATAGGAATTTATGATATGGTACTCTTTCTTCTAAGTCTCTAACCCTATACAATCCAGCCAGTAGCCTACTCATCAAGGGCATCATAGTGTCTTGGGGTCTCTTTACACTTTAGATCCTTGTGGTCCTGTGTTTCCTCTAAGGCTTTGTATACTTAAGTATTCCCTCTTTCTTGTCCCCAATTAAATGTCATAAAAAGTTTATGTGACATTTAGTTGGAGACAAAAAAGAGGGGGAAAGTTTGTGTGAAGGAACTTACTGTCTTTCTTACTCTTTATTCAAAATTATTTAACTTTCCCACTAGATTTGAAGCTATTGGGATGTTGTCTTAATTATCTATGTGTCTTTCCCTAAAAAGTTACTTCTTCTTCAGTGAACCAGAATTTTAATGCCATAGGTATATTCTCTCCACTGATAGACTTTACCCCTTCCTACTTTAGCAGATGATCATTTTCCTTTCAGTGAGTTCATAATAAATGTTGATTAATTGAAAGTAGTATGACTATTGGAAAAACCAGAAATACTTCTTATTTTTCTATTTAGGGTCAGTGGTCATTCTGAACTTCTGTTTCACTAGCTTGATTTCACTAACTTAAATATGAGGATAGTCTGTATTAGAAATAGGTGAACCTGATAGTAGGGTTTCTTGCTGAACCAGGAAGGAAAAGTATATTCTACATTTTGGAGTATATGACAATAAACCACATTTTTTCCTCCTCTAAATAGGAGTGGCAAGGTCTTTTTCTATCCTTTCACCCCAAATAAGTCATAAACATTATTGTCTTCAGTGTCCAGGCTAGTCACTTTTTATGGACTTAAAAAAAAAAAAATTAAGGCCAAGATAGTGGAATAAGAGCAAAGACTTGCCTGAGCTCTCCTAGATTCCCTTCTAAAAAACTTTAAAATAGTGTCTCCAAAGGAATTTTGGAGCAGCATAACCGAACAAAAAGATAGGAGTGAAACAGTTTTCCAGTACAAAAGAACTTAGAAGATTGGCAAAAAAGGTCTGTCTTACCAAAGGGAGCATGGAGTGTGGGCCAATGCATATAATGCCCAGTAACACAGTAACAGACTAATGTTGGAGAGGATATAGGGAAATTGTGACAGTAAAGCATTTTTGGTGAAATTGTGAATTGCTCTAACCATTCTGGAGAAAAATTTGGAGTTATGCCCAAAGGATTATAAAACCCTTTGACCTAGCAATAGCACTTATTAGGTCTGAATAACAAAGAGATTTTTAAAAAGGAGGAAATGAAGCTATATTTATTAAAAAAAAAACAAAACATTTATGAAGCTCTTTTTATGGTAGATAAGAGGATATACCCATCATTTGGGGAACGACTGGACAAGTTGGGGCATACGATTGTAATAGAATGCTATTGTGCTGTAAGAAACAACAAGCAGGGAACAGCTAGGTGGTACAGTGGATAGAGCACCAGCTTTGAAGTTAGGAGCACCTGAGTTCAAATTTGCCCTTAGACACTTAATAATTCCTAGCTATGTGACCCTGGCCAAGTCACTTAACCCCAATTGCCTCAGGGAGAAAAAAAGAAAGTAAAAGAAATGACAAGCAAGATGTTTTCATAAAAAACATGGGACTATCTACATGAACTGATGCAAAGTGAAGTAAGCAGAACCAAGGGAACATTGTATACAGTAACAGCAATATTATAATGATGATCAGCAATATAATAATCTAAGATAATTCTAAACAACTTCCGATGAAAAATACTATCCACTTCCAGAGAAAGATCTTATGGAGTCTGAATGCAGATCAAAGCATCCTTTAAAAATGTTTCTTTTTCTTTTTTTGGGGGGGGGAGAAGAATGGTTTACAATGATTAATATAGAAACAAGTTTTGCATAGTTGCACATATATAATCTGCATTTAATATCTTGCCTTTTCAAGAGGGGGGAGGAAAGGAGAAAAAATTATGGAACAAAAAAAAACTCCTAAGTTTTAAAAATTGGTTTTATGTATAATTGGAAAAAATAAAATATTAAAAATCCTGAAAAAGTCCTTCAACCTCTTACTACTAGGGTTCAATTACCTCTCCCAACGACAGCTGTGTGTGATAATAGGGAAGAGTTAAAAAGGTATTACCAAGTAAAACATCACTTGTGATATAGCCTCCCCTTGTCTCTCCTGGGAAGATAGTTACATAGTGAAAAATTACTTAGATAAACAGATTCCCTAAAGCTACTCTGCATTGCTTTGCTACAGTGAAGTCTCACCTGGTTCTTTTATTTTTCCTCTTGACAGGAAGTGAAGCCTGTAAATAAAGGTTTGTATAGAAACACTAACACAGACACCCAGTTTCATTCTTTTGGACTCCAGAGGGGAAGAAATCCTGGCTCTCTCATCAGGATTACTGGCAGCAGTTTCTGCTTCCATTCTAGATATAATTCTGTCTGCATGATCACAGAGAAATGGAGTTCTCATGGGGGAAATATCCTCATGAGTTTTCATTTCATCTGTTTGGGAGTCAATGGCAGGAGACAGATGTAGCATGAATTTAACTTTGAGGGAAGCAATTTGTTTTTTACCTTTTTAAAAAAAATATGGAGGTGTGAAGAATGTTTCTTTTTCTGTACAGAATTGAATTTGCCTTTGGATCTAAAGGAATAATCTGATGGTTCTATAGATGAGTCTCTTATTTTTAGTATAGCATAGCCATTTCACAGCATTTATTTTGAAAGATGGCAGTCAGGAAAATCGATAAAAATAAGAAGTTATTTGAATCTTCTCTTTATTGTGTCACTGGTTTGTGACCATCAATGAGAGAAGACAGTGAGATACTTCCAACTTTGGCAGTGCAGATCTAAGTCCTTCCCACTCCCCAGGGAATAATCAACGTCAACTTGTTCCCTAGTGTTTTCTTCAGTGATATTTCTGTTTCTCTACTTGGTAGAATCGTGAATCAAGATGAGTGTAATTGAGCTTTCTGTAATAAAAAAAAGCAACCTCTACTCTAGCACCTAGCAACCTATCATTAAAGATCCGAACTCAACTGATGCCCCATCTAACACTAGTTCAGCATTTTCTCATTATAACACCCTTTAAATCAGTCCCCTAGTTTCCCTGATTCCTTAGGAGTCAAATTTGCAGTTTCCAAAGAGCACTTCATACATATTTTGTGTTATTACACTTCTCTTTATCCCTCTCTCAGCACTGCAATGGAAATTGACCTCTTGGCAGATGCTCAACATAGAAAGCCTAAGATGAGAAGATTTTTTTTTTAAAAAAACCACAAAGATCTCAGTAAACATGCCATTGCAAAACCATTGTGGATATATCTTGCAGTTTTCTGGAAGTCAATTAAAATCAATGTCATATATTAGCCCTTTACCCTAATTCTTATTGGTTGAGTTACATGGTAAGAATTTAGTCTATGTGGGCACCTGGGCACCTGCATATTCATGAGTGGGACACATTGTGAGAGTTTTACTCAGTGGACTTAAACAGCAAGAAACAACAACAACAAAACAACCAATAAAATAATTTCTATTGGCCATGTACTTCCTAATCTGTTCAATGAACTTGCTCTGGTCAGGAGCAAGTCAGACTTGGCAACATATATTTATTAAGCACCTACTATGTGCCAGGTACTGTGTTTAGTTCTGAGAAATGTAAAAAGAGGCCAAAAAAATCAATCCTTACACTCAAGAAGCTCACAATCTACTGGAGGAAAAATATGTAAACAAAATGTAATACATGATAAACTGGAGATAATCATCAAAGGAAAGGTATTCAAATAAAGGGAGATCAGGAAAAGCTCTAAAAGGTAAGATTTGGGACCTGAAGGAAGCCATGGAAGCATAGATAAAAATAAAAAGGGAGAGGATTCCATGCTTGGATACTGGAGATGAGGAGTGTTTCAAAGTACTAGTTCATAATTTCCAGGATAATTCCTAGCAAATAATTTGGCCTCTTTAATATTTTTATTTATGTTCTTAGTATAAATTTCTATATGTTTTTCCTACAACTTAGTAGAATATATTTTACATAGTAAACACTCAATAAACATTTGGTAAATTTAACATTTCCATCTTAGAACCTGGAAGAAAGAGGTAATTTCTACCAAAATTCCTCTACTTTGTGCCATGTACAAAGTTATTTATCTAAGAGGAACAAATAAACTCCTAATCTTGTGATATGGATAATATTAAGAACAGAAATTCGTATTTGAGGGGTCTCCCAAACAATCAATTAAATGCCTATTATATATTAGACACCAAATTAGATGACAGGGATATAAAGAAAAGATTAAAAAATAATTCTTAACCTCAAGGAGCTTGCAATCCATTTGCGATGGCAGCTAGGTGGCACAATGAATAGAATCTTGGAGTCAGGAAGACTCATCTTCTTAAATTTAAATCCAACTTCAGACACTTATTAGCTATGTGACCCTAGGCAAGTCACTTAATCTTTGTTTGCCTCAGTTTCCTCATCTGTAAAATGAATAAATGAGAAACCACTTTGCTACCTTCAAGAAAACATCAAATGGAATCATGAAGCGTCAGACATGACTGAAAAATGACTGAACAACAATTATGAACTTAATTTAAAAAAAAACAGTCTATGCAATGTGTACAATTCTTCTAAACATATTTCCATATTTGTCATGCTGCACAAGAAAAATCAGATCAAAAGGGGGAAAATGCAAGAAAGAAAAAAACAAGCAAACAAGCAAGCAAACAAATGAATAACTACATCAGCAAGGTATAAATACTATGTTTTTATCTACATTCAATCTCCATAGATCTCTCTCTGGATGTGGCTGGCATTCTCCATCACAAATCTATTGGAATTGTCTTGGACCATTGTTGAAATTTAGCAATATTGTTGAAAAGAACAAAGTCTATCACAATTGATCATCACATAATTTTGTCCACATCTATTATTAATAATATTTTGTATGTGTATATATGTATATGTTCATATATATAGATACACATAAGTATATTCTTTTTGACAGTATGAACCCCTTTTCAAAATAAAGCTTTTAAATGAATAAAACAAAATGCATGGGGCACAAAAGAAATAATATTGAAATATATATATATGTGTGCATACATACATATGTATATATATATTATACACATATGCAAATGTGTGCATAAGGGTATTCATTTACACATGTATATAATTTTTAGGGAAGGCCCCAGTAAGTACAACAACAAATTGTTGTATGTACAAGGTAGTTGATGTTTTTGAGTTAAGGTTGAAAGAAGCAAGATTCTAAGAGGTTGAGGTAAGGAGGGAACATGTCATGTATGAGTAATAGAAAAAAATGCCATTTTGGAAAGATCAGAGTCAGTGAATCAATGGTTAATAAGCTTGCAAAGGTACTGAACCCAGGGTATGATAGTATCTAAAATCCTAACAAGAATTTGTATTCAATCCTGGAGTAATGATGAGCCCACTGAAGTTTATTGAACAATAGAGTGACAACTTTAGACTTGTACTTTGGGAATATTATTTGGTGGCTGTATGAAAGATGGCTTGGAACGAGAAGAGAATGAAGGCATAAGAGAATGAAGAGGCTAATGCAATAATAGCAAATGAGATGATAAGGGATTGAAATGGCGAATAGGGTAGCCCTTTGAATGCAAAGAAGGGGATGGAGGCAAGAGATGTCATGGAAGTAGTTGCCAAATACCATGGCAACTGATTGAATATATGAAGTAGACAAGAGTGAAGAGTTGAGAATAACATGGGTGTACCTGTTGTAACTACAGCCTGGTATAATTAGAAAAATATTAATTTCTTCATCCTTTAAACAGAAATGGGAACAAGCAATAACTTGCCTTTCTATTCATCAGAAATGTGAAATATGCCAAATAGGGTCTATAATACTCCTGCATGCAACCAAATTAAAATGTAATTAGCCAATATTTAACAAATTCAATAAAAATGCAATAAAACATAAATAATGCTACATTTTAAAACTGTTAATATGTGGCTCTTGAGCATCCTTATGTACAGGCTAATGGCCTTAACCTCCTTCCTACTCCAAAATTTGATGCTACTGCTATACCCCATCTTTAAAGGAATCTCATCTGGCTGGTGTGTGGTTCTCTTTTATAACTCTGTTTCCATTACCTGGTATTTCTGGTACTGAAGTACATATATATTATTCAAAAAAATACCAAAATATTTTATTTATTTTTTTATTAAAGCTTTTTATTTGCAAAACATATGCATGGCTAATTTTTCAACACTGACCCTTGTAAAGCTTTCTGTTACAAATTTTTCCCTCCTGCCCCCCACCCCCTCCATCCCCTAATACATGTTAATTATGTTAAAATACTTGACAAATCGAATATGTGTATACATATTTATACAGTTATCTTGCGGTACAAGAAAAATCAGATCTACAAGAGAAAAAAAAATCTGAGAAGGGAAACATAATGCAAGCAAACATCAATAGAGAGCATGAAAATATTATGTAGTGGTCCACATTTAGATCCCTCTCTCTGGGTGTATGTGGCTTTCTTCACTGAACAATTGGAACTGATTTGAAACATTTCATTGCTGAAGAGAGCCATGTCCATCAGAATTGATCATCATAGAGTATTGCTGCCATGTATAATGATCTCCTGGTTCTGCTCATTTCGCTCAGCATCAGTTCATGCAAGTCTCTCCAGGCCTCTCTGAAATCATCCTGCTGGTCATTTCTTACAGAACAATAATATTCCATAACATTCATATACCATAATTTATTCAGCCATTCTCTCTCTATCAGTGTCCCAGTTTTCCCACATCCCCTTCAACATTCATCGTTATCTTTTCCTGTCATTTTAGCCAATCTGATAGGTGTGTAGCAGTATCTCAGAGTTGTCTTAATTTGCATTTCTCTGATCAATAGTGATTTGGAGCACCTTTTCATATGCCTATAAATAGTTTTAATTTCATCCTCTGAAAATTGTCTGTTCATATCCTTTAACTATCGATTGGAGAGTGGCTTGAATTCTTATAAATATGAGACAATTCTCTATATATTTTAGAAATGAGGCCTTTATCAGAACCCTTAAACGTATAGATGATTTCCCAATTTATTGCTTCCCTCCTATTGTTGTCTGCATTAGTTTTGTTTGTACAAAAACTTTTTAACTTAATATAATCAAAATTATCTATCTGGTGTTCAATTAAGAGTCCCCGTTCTTCTTTGAACACAAATTCCTTCCTTTTTCACAGGTTTGAGAGGTAAACTATCCTATGTTCCTCTAATTTACTTATAATATCATTCTTTATATTTAAATCATGAACCCATTTAGATCTTATCTTGGTATGTGCTGTTAGGTGTGTGTCAAGCCCTAATTTCTTCCACACTAGTTTCCAATTTGCCCAGCAGTTTTTGTGGAGTGGTGAGTACTTATCCCAATATACCAAAATATTTTTTTTAAAGTTCTTTTAATAGTCCCTTCATGTTCTGTTTAGTGATCTCTAGTCTTTTTCAGATTTCTCCCTACCTCCCACCCCCTGATAAGAACAAAACCAAATCACATAACACTTGACTTCTATAAGACTTTTGTGATACAGTTTCTTCTTCCCCATTAAACCTGACCTCTTCAACTATTGTAGCAGGTCCTGAACTTTGCCCCTCTCTTTCTAATTCCCATTTACTTTTGTCATCAAAACGTATCTGATTTATTTCATTCTTATTAGACAGGATCAATTGGCTACCTAATCTGATAAATTGATTGGTGTTAATAGAATTACTGCTAATGACTTAATGTGTTAAATTTGCCAGGAAATATATTTTCACTTTCACAGAAATCTTCAGAGTATGTGAAGGCATTTTCTTTTTTAAAATTTTTTATTTTATTTTATTTGCATAACATATATGTGGGTAATTCTTCAACAATAACCCTTACATAGCTTTCCATTACAAATTTTCCCCCCAGAGCCAAGATGGCGAACTGCGGACAGCTTTCTCTGTGAACTCCCGGGACATTCCCTCAAACCCAGACAAAGTAAGCCTTCCAACTGGTTTCTAAGTGAGAGCACCTCCAAGCATTCGGACTACAACGCACTTCTATCAAAGATCTACCGTGAAAGAACTCCGGAGAAGGTTAGCCTCAGGGGAAATCGGCCGCTGGTCGCAATCAGACTCCAGCCGGGGCGGAAGTCAGGGCTGCGATAGAGGGGCGGATTTTGGGCACCCAGGAAGCCCCTGGGAGACGCCTGGGCCACTTTGCTCTGCTTGCGGGTGCTTTGGCAGATCTGCCTTTGGAAAAGGGTGGATCGAGACCAGCTGAAAACGTGGTCCTAGTGCGAATCTAGCCCAACCAGTCTCAGACCGGAAGTCAACTTGGCAAACTGCCCCAGGGCAAATACAAATCGTTGCAGTTTTCTCTGGTTTTGACCAATATCCCAACTTTAAATCATGAGCAAGAAGCAGAAGAAAGCTCTCACCATAGAAAGCTTTTACGGAGAAAAAATAGAACAGTCCCCAGATCCTGACATTATGAAAACAATCCCAGATGAAGCCACAAAGGCAGACTTAAGTTGGTCTCCCTTTCAGAAGGCTTACCAGGATGATTGCATTAAGAATCTCAAAAGAGAGCTAGAAGAAGAATGGGGAAATAAATTGAGATCAGGGCAACAGAAATATCAAAAACTGGAAAATAGGACTGGTGAATTGGAAAAAGAAAACAGTTCACTGAAAAACAAAATTGGTGAATTGGAAAAAATCACCAATTCACTGGAAAATAAAAATGGTGAACTGAAAATCAAAATTGGTGAATTGGAAAAAGACAACAATTCACTGAAAAACAAAATTGGTGAATTGGAAAAAGACAACAATTCACTGAAAAATAAAACTGGCAAAATGGAAAAAGAATGCATTGAATCAAGAAATTCAATTGGCCAGCTACAAAAGGAGCTAAAAAAGATAACTGAAGGAAATAATACTTTAAAAATTAAAATTGAACAAATAGAAGTAAATGACTCAATAAGACTTCAAGAATCAGTTAAACAAAAACAAAAAAATGAAAAAATAGAAGAAAATATGAAATATCTCCTAGGAAAAACAACTGACTTGGAAAACAGATCCAGGAGAGACAATTTAAGGATTATCGGACTCCCTGAAAGCCACGATGAAAAAAAGAACCTGGATGCTATCTTCCAGGAAATCATGAAAGAGAATTGTCCTGATGTTTTAGAATCAGAAGGCAAAATTGGCATTGAAAGAATTCACCGATCACCTCCAGAAAGAGACCCCAAAATTAAAACCCCAAGGAATATCGTGGCCAAATTTCAGGACTATCGCACCAAGGAAAAGATATTGCAAGCAGCTAGAAAGAAACAGTTCAAATACCGAGGAACTGTCATTAGAATTACACAGGATCTGTCAGCTTCCACATTGAAGGATCGAAGGACCTGGAACCAGATATTCTGAAAGGCAAAAGAACTTGGATTACAGCCAAGAATAAGTTATCCAGCTAGAATGAGCATCATCTTCCAGGGAAGAAGATGGTCATTCAATGATACAGGAGAATTTCACCTATTTCTAATGAAAAGACCTGATCTGAACAAAAAATTTGACCTCCAAATAGAGAACTCAAGAGAAACATAAAAAGGTAAAAAGGAAATCTCTTGAGAACTATATTCCTACTATAGGTATCCTTTAAAGAATGG
>JAJPUD010009599.1:422-25475 GCA_023553655.1 Myrmecobius fasciatus
GCAAAGGAAAAGCTTGGGAAAAAAAAGTTTTTTTTTGCAAAGGTCAATGTTGAAAGGTCACTCATATGTTTTCCAAATAAAAAGCTTTATTTAAAAAAAAGAGAAAAAAAAAGAAATCTGTTCTTCTCTCTATATATATAAAAGCTGTCTATGTTGAGAGTTCTTTTTTTATTTATTCATTTTTTTAAAGCTTGAAGTCTGCTCAAGGCAAAGAAGGAACAGTTGCTTTAATTTTCCCTGGGGCAGTTCTGCTGATTGATTGCTTTAGGGTGCTGTGTAATGACACTTAGGTCTGGAGCTCTTCAGGCGCTCAATGGTTCGCAATCTATCCTCCACAAAAGGCAGATCTGCCAAACCACCTGCTTACAATCAAGACAAATTGGCCCAAGAGGCCCTCAGAAGACTCCCAGGTATGTGGAAGCCACAGCTCCTGCTCTAGCTTCCTGCTTCGGTCTCCCTGTGCTGCAGTCTGGGTTTGGCAGAACACCCTCCTGCCTGATTGAAACAGACCTGTCCTGGGGGGCTGAGCGACGATGGCAGAGTGAAAACGTGACTCTCTGCGTCCTCCTCCGAAATTCTCTCAAACCAACAATAAAATAAGCCTCTGAACTGATCTTCATGTCAACGAATCCAGAAATATTTGGACACTGCTTTCTGAAGAACTTCATAACAGGTTTGTTAAACTCAGACAGAGGGATAAACAGAGTACTCAAGTGTAGGCCAGAAGTGAGGGTGAAACAGCTCATCTTGGCAGAAACTCCAAATTCCAAACTCCAAAGTCGTGGAGATTATCTGAGGCACTCTGGACACTCTGCCCTGATTGGAGGCAGGTGTTCTGGCAGACTTGCCTTTTTTAAGGAGTAATTCAGACTTAGTCATAGCCCCCACCAGCCAAGCACCTTAAGTTGATTCGCCGAAGTGCCCCATGGCAAAGATCTTCAGCCACCGTTTTTTTCCTAGCCTTAAAGAGACATCCACGCTGTCTAAAAAAAAAAAGAAGCAAAAGAGAGCTCTCATCATAAACAGCTTTTATCAAGAGAAAGAAGGGATGACACCAGATCCTGAGGTTCCTTTAGACAAAACTCCAAAGGAAGAGGACCATCACTGGTCCCCTTTTCAAAAGGCCTTTCTGGAAGATTGCATAAAGAATCTCACAAGAGAGCACAAGGATAAATGGGAAACTAAATTGAAATCAGTAAAAGAAGGATATGATGCTCTGCAAGAGAGATATGAAAAAGACACCAATTTATTGAAAAATAAAATTAGTGAAGTGGAAAAAGAGTGCAATGAACAAAAAAATTCAATTGGCCAGTTACAAAAAGAGCTTAAAAAGGTAACTGAAGAAAACAACACTTTAAAAATAAGAATTGAACAAATGAAAGTGAAAGACTCAATAAGATTTCAAGAATCAGTCAACCAAAAATTGAAAAATTAGAAGAAAATATGAAATATCTCCTAGGAAAAACAACTGACTTGGAACAGAGATCTAGGAGAGACAATCTAAGGATTATTGGGCTTCCTGAAAGCCATGATGAAAAAAAGAATCTAAACACTATCTTCCAGGAAATCCTGAAAGAAAACTGCCCTGAGGTTGTAGAATCAGAAGGTAAAATCACCATTGAAAGAATTCAACGATCACCTCCTGAAAGAGACTCCAAAATTAAAACCCCAAGGAATATCATGACTAAATTTCAGGACTAAAGCACCAAGGAAAAGATTCTGCTAGCAGCTAGAAAGTTACAATTCAAATACCAAGGATCAATAATTAGAATCACACACAATCTGTCAGCCTCCACATTGAAGGATCGAAGGGCCTGGAACCAGATATTCCGAAAGGCAAAGAAACTTGGATTACAGCCACGAATAACCTATCCAGATAGAATGATCATCATCTTCCAGGGAAGAAGATGGTCATTCAATGATATACGTGAATTTCACCTATTTCTAATGAAAAGACCGGATCTGAACAAAAAATTCAACATCCAAACACAGAACTCAAGAGAAGCATAAAAAGGTAAAAAGGAAAGAACTCTTGAGAACTTTATTTCTACTATGGGGATACTTAAAGTTTGGGGGTATAATTAACTAGATAATACTCTGATAATATGAAAAAGAAAACTAGAGGGGGAAAGGTTGTCATACTGGGGAAAAGAGGGAAAAAGTGGTAAAATGAGATCTAAAAAAAAGGTAAAAACAAGGTAAAATCTCTTGAACAGGCAAAGAAAAGCTAATATAATGGGGAGAAAGAGGGGAGATAGATGAGCATTGTGTAAATCTTACTCTCATCAGGTTGGGTTCTAAAAGTGTGTATCACACACCTTATTTCACATAGAAACTTGTCTGTTGCTAGAGGGAAGTTGGAGAGAAAGGAGGAAAAGAAAGGGATAAAATATTAGAAATGAAAATAGAAGAATCACGGTAAAGGAGTTAAAAAAGGGGGAGGGGATCTAAAGGGTGATGGTTTGTTGGGGAGACAGGGTCATCAAAAGCGAAGTACTGAGGAGGAGGGAAGGGAGAAAGGGGAAAGGAAAGGGGGAAACATAACTTGGGTAAATAAGAGCACAGGAAATAAAGAATTAGTTATTCTAACTGTTAATGTGAATGGGATGAACTGTCCCATAAAGCGGAAGTGGGTAGCAGACTGGATTAAAAACCAGAATCCCACAATATGTTGTCTACAAGAAACACATCTAAAACGTAGTGACACATATAGGATGAAGGTAAAAGGCTGGAGCAGAACCTATTATGCTTCAGGTGAACAAAAAAAAGCAGGGGAAGCAATCCTTATCTCAGATCAAGTAAAAGCCAAGATAGATCTAATCAAAAGAGATAAGGAAAGAATCTATATTTTATTAAAGGGCACCATAGATAATGTAGCAATATCTATACTAAATATATATGCACCAAGTGCAAGAGCATCCAAATTCCTAGGGGAGAAATTAAGAGAGATGCAAGAAGGAATATATACTCAAACGATACTAGTGGGGGATCTCAACCTTCCTCTCTCAGAATTACATAAATCAAACCACAAAATATACAAGAAAGAAACTAGGGAGATAAACAAATTGTTAGAAAAGTTCACTATGATAGATCTATGGAGAAAATTGAATGGAGACAATAGGGAGTTTACTTTTTTCTCAGCAGTCCATGGAACCTATACAAAAATTGACCATTTGTTAGGACATAAAAACCTCAAAATCAAATGCAGAAAGGCAGAAATAGTAAATGCATCTTCTTCAGATCATGATGCAATAAAAATCACATGCAATATAAGGCCAGGAGAAAATAAACCAAAAGTTAATTGGAAATTAAATAATCTAATCCTGAAAAATGAATGGGTGAAAGAGCAAATCATAGACAAAATCAATTATTTCATCCAGGAGAATGACAATAAGGAGAAAACATACCAAATTTTGTGGGATACGGCCAAAGCAGTTATAAGGGGCAATTTTATATCTCTAGATGCTTACTTGCATAAAATAGAGAAAGAAAAGATCAATGAATTGGGCTTATTATTAAAAAAAAACTAGAAAAAAGAACAAATTAAAAACCCTCAATTAAATACCAAATTGGAAATTCTAAAAATAAAAGAAGTTAATAAAATTGAAAATAAGAAAACTATTGAGTTAATAAATAAAACTAAGAGGTGGTTCTATGAAAAAAGCAACAAAATAGATAAGCCTTTAGTTAATTTGATAAGAAAAAGGAAAGAGGAAAATCAAATTGATAGTCTCAAGAATGATAAGGGAGAACTTTCTTCCAATGAAGAGGAAAGTAGAGCAATAATTAGGAGGTAGTTTGCCCAACTTTATGCCAGTAAGTGTGATAATGTAAATGAAATGGAGGAATATCTACAAAAATATAGATTGCCGAGGTTAACAGAAGATGATATAAATTATTTAAATAGCCCCATTTTAGAAAAAAGAAATAGAACAATCTATTAACGAACTCCCTAGGAAAAAATCTCCAGGGTCAGATGGATTTACATGTGAATTCTACCCAACATTCAAAGAACAATTAATTCCAATAGTACACAAACTATTTGAGAAAATAGGTACAGAAGGTATACTGTCAAATTCCTTCTATGACACAGATATGGTGCTGATAGCCAAACCAGGTAGGGTGAAAACAGAGAAAGAAAACTATAGACCAATTTCCCTAATGAATATTGATGCAAAAATTTTAAATAAGATATTAGGAATGAGATTACAGAAAGTCATCCCCAGGATAGTACACTATGACCAAGTAGGATTTATACCTGGAATGCAGGGCTGGTTCAATATTAGGAAAACTATCAGCATAATTAATTATATTAATAACCAAACTAACAAAAACCATATGATTATCTCAATAGATGCAGAAAAGGCATTTGATAAAATCCAACACCCTTTCTTATTAAAAACACTAGAGAGTATAGGAATAAATGGGCTTTTCCTTAAAATGATCAGTAACATCTATTTAAAACCATCAGCAAGCATCATATGTAATGGAGACAAATTAAAACCATTCCCAATAAGATCAGGAGTGAAACAAGGCTGCCCATTGTCACCATTACTATTTAATATTGTATTAGAAATGTTAGCTTTAGCAATAAGAGAAGAAAAAGAGATAAAAGGAATCAGAGTAGGTAATGAAGAAACCAAATTATCACTCTTTGCAGATGACATGATGGTATACTTAGAGAACCCTGGAGACTCAACTAAAAAACTACTAGAAACAATTCACATCTTTAGCAAAGTGGCAGGATTCAAAATAAATCCACATAAATCATCAGCATTTTTATATATTACCAACAAAGTTCAGCAGCAAGAGATACAAAAAGAAATTCCATTCCAAATTGCAGATGATAGAATAAAATATTTGGGAATCTATCTGCGAAGGAAAAGTCAGAATCTATACGAACTAAATTACAAAACACTTTCTACCAAATAAAATCAGACAATCAATTGGAAAAAAACATCAAGTGCTCATGGGGAGGCAGAGCTAATATAATAAAAATGACAATACTACCCAAACTAATCTACTTATTTAGTGCCATACCAATCAAACTCCAAAGAAATTATTTTACAGATCTAGAAAAAATAGTAGTTCATTTGGAAGAACAAGAGGTCAAGGATTTCAAGGGGATTAATGAAAAAAAGGCATACGAAGGTGGCCTTGCTATACCATATCTAAAACTATATTATAAAGCAGCGGTCATCAAAACCATTTGGTATTGGCTAAGAAATAGAGCAGTCGATCAGTGGCATAGGATAGGTTATAAGGACAATCTAGGCAATAACCTTAACAATTTAGTGTTTGATAAACCCAAAGACCCCAGCTTTTGGGATAAGTACTCACTATTCAGCAAAAACTGCTGGGAAAATTGGAAACTAGTGTGGAAGAAATTAGGGCTTGACCCATACCTAACACCACATACCAAGATAAGATCTAAATGGGTTCAAGATCTAGATAAAAAGAGTGATATTGTAAGCAAATTGGAGGAACGTAATATAGTTTACCTCTCAGACCTGTGGAGATGGAATAAATTTATATGCAAAGAAGATCTGGAACTCTTAATTGAACACCAGATAGATAATTTTGATTATATTAAATTAAAAAGTTTCTGTACAAATAAAACTAATGGAGACAAGATTAGGAGGGAAGCATCAAATTGGGAAATCATCTTTACATTTAATGGTTCTGATAAAGGCTTCATTTCTAAAATATATAGAGAATTGTCTCATATATATAAGAATTCAAGCCACTCTTCAATAGATAAGTGGTCAAGGGATATGAACAGACAATTTTCAGATGATGAAATTAAAACCATCTCTAGTCCTATGAAAAGCTGCTCCAAATCACTATTGATCAGAGAAATGCAAATTAAGACAACTCTGAGGTACCACTACACACTTGTCAGATTGGCAAAAATGACGGGAAAAGATAACAATGAATGTTGGAGGGGATGTGGGAAAACTGGGTCACTAATACCTTGTTGGTGGAACTGTGAACAGATCTGGAGAGCATTTTGGTGCTATGCTCAAAAAGTTATCAAACTGTGCATACCCTTTGACCTAGCAGTGTTTCTACTGGTCCTATATCCCAAAGAGATCTTAGTGGAGGGAAAGGGCCCACATGTGCAAGAACGTTTGTGGCAGCCCTTTTTGCAGTGGCTAGAAACTGGAAACTGAATGGATGCCCATGAATTAGAGAGTGGCTGAATAAATTATGGTATATGAATGTTATGGAATATTATTGCTCTGTAAGAAAAGACCAGCAGGACGATTTCAGAGAGGCCTGGAGGGACTTGCATGAACTGATGCAGAGTGAAATGAGCAGAACCAGGAGATCATTATACACAGCAACAACAGTATTACATGATGATCAATTCTGATGGACATGGCTCTCTCTGCAACAAAGAATTGTCTCAAATCAGTTCCAATTGTTCACTGAAGAAAACCATATACACCCAGAGAGAGGAATGTGAAATATGGACCACAATTTAACATTTTCATGATCTCTATTGATGTTTGCTTGCATTGTGTATCTTTTCTCTGATTTTCTTTTTTTTTTTCTTGTAGGTAGGATTTTTCTTGCACAACTTGTCAACTATTATTACATTATTAACATGTAGTGGACTTCCTGCCATCTAGGAGAGGGGAGGGGACTGGGGGTAAAATTTGTAATGGAAAGCTTTGTAAAGATCAATGCTGGGGAACTAGCCATACATATGTTATACAAATAAAAAGGTTTAATAAAAAATAATAAAAAAGAAACAGACCTCTCCTGAAGTTCTTCCAGGGTATCTTCTCCTAGAAATGTGTTATACTCCAGATATTTGTGGATTCTTTGATTTCAAAACCAGTTTAGAGGCTTCATCTGCTGTTGCTTTGAGGGAAAGTTAGAAGAGGTTACAGAGACTCCTGTCTGATTTTGGCTCCGGTCCCAGAAATCCTGGCACTGATATCTTAACCAAGAAGAACAAAAACATATTTTATGAAAAAAAATAGTATATCATCAAAACAATTAAAGGAATTAATCACAAGTATAATCAACTATGAGAAGGTGGGATTCATAGCAAGGATGCAGGGTTGATTCAATATTATGAAAACTATCAAGATAATTGAACACAACAATAGCAATTCTAATAGCAATTATTTAATTATCTCAATAGATGCTGAAAAAGTTTTCAACAAAATATAGTACCCATTCCTATTAAAAATACTAGAGAGCATAGGAATAAAAGAAGTTTTTTCCTTTATTTTGATTTTTTTAAATGATAAATAGTATTTATTCAAAAGCATCAGCAAGAGTTCTTTGTAATGGGTATACACTAGAAGATTTTCTAACATAGCAAAACATGATCATAATTATTCAGTATTGTAATAGAAATGACAATTTAAGAAAGAAGAAAAAGTAACTGCAGGAGTTAGAGTAGGCAATAAGGAAACAAAATTTTTACTCGTTGCAGATAATATAATGGTATATTTAGAGAAGAAATTACTTGAAATAATTCAAAATTTTAGCAAAAGTTGTAAGGCATAAAGGTAACCCACATAAATCATCAGCATTTCTATACATTACCAAAAAAGCACAGCAACAACAAATAGAAAGCGAAATTCCATTTAAAGTAAAGGTGGATAATAGAAAATATTTGGGAGTCTTACCAGGACAAACCCAGGAAGTATATGAACATAATTGCAAGTTATTTTTAACAAATTAAGTAATATATAAATATTTAAGGAAATATCAATTACTAATGTGTAGGATGAGCTAATATAAAATGAAAATTCTGCCTAAATTAACTTATTTAGTTTTATATTGATCAAATTATCAAAATATTTTATATAGCTAGGAAAAATAATAGCAAAATTCATTTAGAAGGAAAAAAAAGGTCAAGAAGATCAGGGGAATCAATGGGAAAAAAAATACTAAGGAAGCTAGCTTATCCATACCAAACCTAAAATCATTTATAAAGTGGCAGTCATCAAAACTATTTGATAGTAACTATGAAATACATTAATAAAATACCTTTTTAGGTACAAGAAGAAAAGTAGTCAATGGGTATAGAAACCTACTATTGCAATTTGGAACTATGCTTAAAAGGCAATGAAACTGTATACTCTTTCATTCACCAATACTACTACTGTGGCTATATCCAAAAGAGATCATAAAAAAGAGGAAAGGAGACAAATGTTCAAAAAATATTATAGTAGCTCTTTGTTTTCCTTTTTTGGTGATGACAAAGAATTAGAAATTGACAGGATGCCGATGAATTCAGGAATGACTGAAATAATTGTCATTCCATATTATGGAATACTGTTTTAATTTAAGAAATGATGAGCAGGAACATTTCAGACAAACTTGGAAAGAGTTATATGAATACTGAGTGAAATAAGCAGAACCATGGTTGTATTGTACACAGAAATAGCAATTGTTTGATGAGCAACTTTGATAGACTTAACTCTTCTCAAAGGTATGATGATCCAAGACAATCCCAAAATGACTCATGATGGGAAAATGCTATTCTTATTCAAATAAAGAGCCTTGTAATCTCAGTACAGATTGACACATACTATTTTCATATTTTTTCCCTTTTTATAGTTTTTTCATTTATTATTCTGCTTCTTTTTTAAAACATGACTAATATGGAAATATATTTAACATGATTATAGATATATAATAAACATCAGGTTACTTGCTGTATTGAGTAGGGGAGAGAAGAAAAGGCGGGTGAAATTTTTGGCACTCAAAATCTTGTTTTTCTTTACACAATGTTTAAGCATTTATTAGTACGTTCCAATTATGTCTTTTGGTTCTGTCTTATTAAATCAAGAATTAGAAGTTGTCATATTCAGTAGACAATAACTGACATACTTAAATATTGATAGAGCCTTTCCTTTAAAATTCCTTTTCTGCAAATTAAATGCCCCTCATGCCTTCAAGTGATTCTTTTGTAGCATAGTTTCAATATTATATAATAATTATAACTTGCATTTATAGAGACCTTTATGGTTTGCAAAGCATTTTATAATAGCTTTTTATTTTTCCAAATACATGCAAAGATAATTTTCAACAAACAGATTTGCAAAATCTTGTAGTCCATTTTTTTTCCTTCTTCCATCCCCCTCGTCTTCTAGACAGCAAGCAATCTGCTATTGATTAAACATGTGCAATGCTTCTAAAATTTCTATATTCATTATGCTGTGCAAAAAAAAAAATCAGATCAAAAGAAAAAAAAAAGGAAAAACAAGCAAACAAACATGACCAAAATAAGGTGTAAATACTAAGCTTTGGTCCACTTTCAATCTCCATAGTTCTCTCTCTGGATATAGATGACTCTTTCCATCACAAGTCTATTGGAAATGCTTTGAATCACCTCATTGGTAAAAAGAGCCAAGTCCATCACAACTGAACCTCACATAATCTTGTTGCTGTGTACAATGTTCTCTTGGTTCTACTCACTTCACTCAGCATCAATTCATGTAATTGTTTCAAGGCTTTTCTGAAATCAGTCTGCTCATCATTTTTATAGAACATTAATATTCCATTATATTAATATGACATAACTTATTCAGCCATTCCCTAAATGATGGGTATCCACTCAGTTTTTAGGTCCTTACCACTTTAAAAAGGGTGGTTACAAATATTTTTATACATATGGCTCCTTTTCCCTTTTTTAATGATCACTTTGGGATACACTCAGTACAGACAGTGCTAGATCACAGAGTATGCACAATTTTATAGCCCTTTGGACATAGCTCCAAATATGCAAAGTGTTTTTACAAATGATATGTTATATTATTTTCACAGGAACACTAGGAGCCAAGTGCTATTAGTATTTACATTTTACAGATGAGAAAACCAAATATAATAAAAAAGAGTATTTTAAATTAGCCAGTCACAAAGCTTGTATATGTCTGTGGTTACATTTAAACTCAAGTCTTCTTGATTTTGCATGCAATTCACTACTGACAGCACTTATCTGGCTTATTTTCCATTGTCACTCTTTGATTGCTCATCAGTCTATCCATGTGAACCTTAAAGCATGATGCCTAGAATCCAAAAGGATATTCCATCTGTGGAATTTTACTTCCCTCATTATTGTTACTACCTAACTCTTATAGTATCTATAACTCTTAGTTGCACAGGATCTTATTAATTTTGAGCTTTACATTTCATTGTTTGAAACTGAGATTACTTCTATTAAAAATCCATGCCTTTTTCTCATTTACTTCTCTTTAACTTCTCTCCTCCCTATCTTATACTTATGAAATTGATTTATTTCAATTAAATGTGAGGCTTTACATGTTTCTCTATTAAGATTCATCTCATTTGCATCACTACAACATTCTAGTCTGCTGTGATCTTTTTTGGATCCTGATTGTCATGCAACAAATTAGCCATTTCTGCAAGCTTTGCAACAACTGAAGATTTTGTAAGCATGTCATTTGAGTTAATGATTAATCTATATTAAAAAGCATAGGAATAAGCATTCTATAAGAAAGATCTCTCTTTCTACATTGAGACTAAAGCATTAATGACAACTGCATAGGTTTGTTCAATCAATTACACATTGAACTAACTATACTATCAGCTATCCTGAACCTCTCTATCTTATCCACAAGAATAGCATGAGATTTTGTGACAAGTGCCAAGAAGCAAGTTATAAGAAGCAAGTTCTTCATAAGGGTAATAAAATACAGCAGCAAATACTGGAATGGGAAATCTTGTTGAAAATAAAGTTATATAACTACTGAGGATCACAAAAACTAAGACACATCCAATAAATTGAAATATAATTATGAAACACCTCTTAGAGAAATAATGACAGAAATAATCAGAGGAATGCTTATTACACATCTTTTCTTAATATTGAAGTAATAAAATGATGACATTTGATTTACTTATTTAATGCTATACTAAGCAAATTCTCATAATTATTTTCTAGAATTGAATAAAATAATAAATTCACTTGAATAAACAAAAGAATGAGACTGTAAAGGGAAATATTAAAATTAGTAGGAATAAACAGGAAATAGCAGAATAGATCTCAAATCATTACAGTAGTATTTATCCAAAAGAATTAGTACTAGTTGAAATATAGAAAAGTAGAAATTATATTTAAAAATTAAACTCAATAACCCATATTTGGAAAAAAACTGACAAAAATTGCATGCAAAATAATTAGCCATTTGTTGATGGGTTAAAAATAAAAATAACAGTTCCAACCAATCAATTACTATTTTAAAGTGCTTATTTTATGTCAGGTACTGTGTCAAGTGCAAGAAGACAAACAGAATAGGAATTATACAAAATTAAGTATAGACTAACATTTTGCTTTTCATTATATATTGCCACAATCTCAAATACACATTTGATCTAAAAACAGGGCATTTCATTTTAAAAAAAAAAGAAAAGAAAAGAACAATGGAAAAAATAGAGATCAGGTATTTTTAATAGTTAAATTTGAGGAATAACCTCTTAATTAAATAAGGCATGTAGGTGATAGCCAAAAGTAAACTTACAATTCCTTATTTCCATTATAGAATATTGGAACATTATATTAACAAAATCAATGCAAATAGAATAAGAAGGCTAGCTTTTGACTGGGGACAACTAGCACTAATAAAATATCTACCATTTACCAGGCCCTATAATGAGTACTGGGCTGTAAAGAAAAGGAAAAGGAAAATAAAATAAACAAACAAACAAACAAAACTAGCCTCTGAAGTGTATATATACCAAAGCAGAAGACAAATAATTATGTGCAAACAAGAAATATATAGGGAACATTAGAAGCAGTCTTAGAGAGAAAGCATGGAAATTTTGGAGGACTGGAAAGAATTTCTTCCCAAAGGTAGGACCTCCACTAAAACTTGAAAGAAGTAAGGAAAGCTTTAAAAATAATAAGAATTGTTAATTATTAATAATAATTATTATATTACAAATATAAACAATAATTATTTCTTTAATAAAGATTTATCAAGTTTTTTTTATATTGCTAGGTGTTGTATTAGGCACTGGGGATTCAAAAAGGAAAAAACAATCCCTGTTCTCAAGGAGTTCACAATTCAGCAGGGGGAGAGGCAAAATGAAAATAACTATATAAAGCAAATACATATAGGATTAACAAGACATTATTAACAAAGGTAATACAGTGGAATTAAAAAGGTTGGGGTGGGCTTCTTGAAGATGGTTACCTGTCAATTGAGACTTGAAGAAAATTAGGGAGGTTGGAAGTCAGAGCAGAAGAGAGTAATTACTACAGATATGAAGAAGACAGAAAATGATATTTCAAACTGAGAGGTGGAGGGCCTTATTCATAGAATATCCAGGAGGTCAGCATCACTGGATTGAAGTGTACTTGTTTGACAATAAGATTTAGACTGGGAGGAAGTAATGAAAGACCTTGAATATCAAATACAACATGTTTTATTTGCTTCCAGATGCAGTAGTAAGATACGAAGTTCATTGAATAGGAGGGTAAAATCAGGGGATCTGCGATTTAGGAAATTTACTTTAGTGACTTAATGGAAAATGATTTATATTGAGGACAGACTTAAGTCAAGCAGAGCCATCTGCAAGCTATTGCAAAAATCAGGGCATGAGATGATAAGGGAGATTGGTGTCTTGTCAAAAGAGAAGAAACTGTATTGGAGAGATGATACAAAAGTGAAAACAACAGACTATGGCAGCAGATTGAATATAAAAAGAAAGAGATAGTGAAAAATCTAGAATCACCAGGTTGTTATTGAGCACAAGTGATGGGAGAGTATTATTGCCATCTACAATAATTATGAAATAGCTGGTGGGGGTGGAATTCTATTCTGGACATTTTGATTTAATCCAATTCAGTTTGAAGTTTCTGAAAGGGATTTGGAGGTTTGAGATTGAATGTCAGCATAGACTTGGGGGTAGATTTCAAAATCATCAGTAGAGGAATGACAATTAGACAGTGGCAGCTGATGAGATAACCAAGTAAAGAGCCCTGAGAGTCACATATAATTAGTGGAATATAATTTGGTCAACAAAGGAGACCCAACAGTATAGTTAGATAGGAGGAATACCAGGAGAGAGTATCAATGCAGAGAAAGTGATCAACTGTATCAAAATCCACAAGGAAGACAAGGATAATGAAAACTGAGAAAAGAATATTGGGTTTGACAAGTAATAGAATATTCATAGCTTTGGAAAGAAGAGTTTCAGGGGAAGTTTGGAAGCCAGATAAGAAAAGAATGAGAAGAGAAGAAGCAGAAATATCTATTGTACATCACCTCTTCAAGGAGTTAGTTGAAAGCAACAAGAGGTATAGAATTAAATTGTATTTGAAAGAATGGAGTGAGAGAGGATAAAGAGGAAGAGACCTACTGGAATGGGACAAAACAAGTGAAGGTCTAAAAATAAAATATTGAGAAATAGAATGTATTGTGTGAAGAAAAGCAGGAAGGCTATTGTAATAATAACTGGATATGTACATGAATGGGAATAGGATCACAGATTACTATAAAGGTGGTAGAGGGAAAGACACAGATCATGGAAAGCTTTGATATCTAAATAGAGGATGCTATATTTGATGCTGAAAATAACAGAAAGCCAGCTAAGTTTATTTATCAATTAGGAGATGACATTATCAAACGTGTACTTAAAAAAAAATCAATTTGACTGAAGAGTAGAAAAATAATTGGAACAGAAAGAGACCAAATCAGCAAATCATTGCAATAGTCCAAAGTTAATATGGTAAGTGACTGCATGAGACAATAACAATGGAGAGAAAATATAATAATTTCAGTTTTATTCATGTTTATATATACATATGTGCATATATATATATGTGTGTGTGTGTATATATATATTATGCCTATGTAATATCAAAAGTGAGTTGACTAATAACCAGTTCAAAATGCAAGACTCGACCTACAGAGGAGGTTAGAGTTGGATAAGCAAAATTGAAATTAATTTACATAGAGATAATTGAAGCCATGGAAATTAATAGTTCACAAGTAAAATAATGTAGAAGAAAAAAAAATAAGAAAACCCACAAAAGAATCTTTCAGGACGTGCTCCATTGAAGATGTGACATAAACACATAATAGAACCAAAAATAGACAAAAAGAATGAACAAATAGAAGAAAACAATGATTGTAGGGTCATAAAAACCTAGAAAGAAGAAATCCTCAAAGAAAAGAGGGTGTTCAACAGTGACAAACATTTTTAGAGAGATAAGATGAATGAAGACTAGTAAAAGTACATTATATTTGGCAATTAGTTGATTGCTAGTGATTTTAGAGACAGCAGTTTTTATTAAATGATAACAGAAGCCAGATTGCAAAGTTAAGAAGAAAATAAGAGTAAAGGAATTGGAAGCATCTATGATAACATATTATAACATTTTCTCATGATGTTTTGCAATAAAAAAGAAGGTATTTTTTGGAGTTTTTTGTTTTTATAAAAATGCAGAAAACATGGGAATAATTTTTTAGAATGTATCTATGAAAGTCCTAAAGAGCAAGTAATTAAAGATTAGTAAAAGAATTGTAGTGATAAAAGGAACTATTTTTTGAAGAGGATGGAATGAAATGACATCACTTGTACATATAGAGAGATTTGCTTTGGAAAAGAGGAGGGACACACTTTTAATATGAAACAAGATTGAAGGATGTGGTGGTGGAAGAAGGAATATCTGTAATATAAGAAGAAGGAGCGCTTATTCAATATTATTGTTTTCAGTAAAACATGAGACAAGCTTCTAAGCTGATATGAGGGGAGAAAAAGTTGTTAAAATTATAAAGAGGGATAAAAATACTTGAAATTCACTATAGTGAGTTTGATAGTGAATCATTTAGAGAGATATGAGGATTGCCTTGTCACAATGAAAGCCTAGTTGAGGTTGTATAATGAACATGTGGTAGAGTTATAGGGAAACAACACAGCCATGCAAAGGACAAGCATTATCTCCCAATGAATAAAACAAAAAGTTCTTTAAAATGTAAATCATTAATAACAATATGAACTATTATAGAAAACTATTCATAAGAAAAAAATTCTTTTTATTAATGCAATTCTGAAGCAATATTTCATAGACAAAATTTCAACTGTAGGAAAATATGGAAATAATGTTGAAGGGATTGTGAAAATATATGCATATTATGCACTGCTATTAGGGCTGTGAATAGATCCAACAGCTCTGTAAATAAATTTTTGATTATGCTACAGAAATGACTGAAATTACCATACAACTTGACCCAGAGATCCCATTGCTTTACATATAACACAAGAAGTTCAAAAACAGAAAGACAAATGAGATAGAGAAGAAATATGATAGTAAATAAAGAAGGAAAGGAAAAAAAGGGAAAAAGGAATGAAGAGAGAGAAAAAGAAAGGAGGAAAAAAATATTTATTAAACACCAATAATTCTATGCAACATGATAACACAGGAAAAACTATATGTGATTTATGAAAGCTAGTTGAACAGGATATTACTAACCATGGCATCAAGAAGACCTAAATTAGAATGCACTCTGAGAAACTTAGTAGATATATTAACCTTGTTAGTTATCTAACCTCTCTTATTCTCAATTTCACAATATGTTAAATGGAGATAATAGTACCTCTCTCCCTTTAAATTGTTGTATCAAAAAAGATAACATGTATATCACAACATTAAAGCTCATTAGAAAGTCTAGCTATTATTTATTATTTTTACATTTACTATTTATTTTATTTGAATTATTACTGTAACACTGCAAATAGAAAGAGATGGAAAGAATAAAAGGAAGAACAACTGAATGTTATGTTATCAAAATGACCAAACTGTTTCCAAAGAAATCATAAAATATGTTTCTTACTTTGCAAAGGGAAGGCACTCTGGAAATAGAGCATTCTGTTAGATTTCATTGGTATTTTGGTTAGTTTGATGAATTTGCTTTTCTTTCTCTTTTTTGTTTATTTGCTTTAATCAATAACTTTCCAGTTGGAAGGAAATGATGGGAAAAAATTGGGAGTGAGAGATGGTTACATAAAGGTAAATATATTCACATAATTAGAATTTTAAGAATATGAAGATTCTAGAATTTTATCCATACAGAATGCCAATTTCAGTTTTTTCTAAAAAAGTAGAAAAATATTTGCTGATATAATATAACTTTGCTTATTCCCTTCTTGATGACCTCCCACAGGTTACTGATAAAGACTCACTATTCAATCAATCAATAAATATTTAAATAATTAAATATTAAAATGATATATGTCAGGCACTGTGATAATATGTTAGCCCCCTAGGATGCAGGACATCTAAGTTTTAGACTAGGGTAGTCAATTAACTTATTGGCAATTCTCCTTAAGAAGATAATTAAAAATATCAACTTATTAATTTTTCCCTTTTATTAATTCAAAGGTGTTTCTCCATTCAAGAAAAAAGAGAAGTAAAATAAAAGTTGAATATATACATTTTGTTTTAGTATGTTATAATTTTCTCATATTGCTTGATCTTAGAGTACAATAGTTATGGGGTGGTTTTAACAGATTGTAGCATGTTACTACTGATGACTTACAGGTCAAAACAAAAAACAACAACAAAGTAAGATTCATATGATTGAAAAAAAACATTGAATCAACACATACTGAAATGAGAAACAAGAGATGGGCAGACTGAATATTAATTATTCTTTATTACTTAATTACTTAATACTCTTGATCTATTAAAACAAAAATGAAATGCATCCAATGTTTTAAGTTATACATCTTGGTGTGATTGGTAGAAAGGAACAGGTGATAGTTCACAGAATAATGAAATTATGGATTTTTTAATTTGTTTTGGTAGAGGAAGGGGCTACCTTGATTTAAACAGAGAGATTAAAATATTCATGGAAAATATAACCATGACATAGTCACTTAACCTAATCACAAATCTTTATATTCAGCCACACCATGCTAAAGAACTTTGTGCTGAATAGGTAGCCATTTAAATATACTAATTATTTAAATTGTAAAGACAATTTCCATAACATATTTTGTCACATAAATTTGTATGCTCATTACCTTGTATTTATTTTTATATGCATTATATTTAATATCTTAATTATATAATGATGTCTCTATTTTTCCCTAGGATTTTTGAGAACTATAAATGTAAGCACCTCATATCCTGAGGTTGGGGGAAGGGGATTGTCCCTCTGGCTTCATTTCACTTCTCTGGTCTGACCTGGAATCCCAAACCTAAAACTCTCCCCTCCTGCAAGTTACTGCAACCAGCAGTGCCCCTGCCTCCCTGCTTCTGCATTGTACTGGGCTTTTTTGTCCAATGTCTCAGAAGCACAGCTGGTCCTGGCATTACAAATAGCAGAGGCTCTTCCCGAGCTTAGACACTGAACTCCTCATGCTATTGGGGAGGTAAAATTTCTTGTGGTTCAGGCTGAGGCTCCCTTCAATCTCAGCTAATCCCAGGGCTCTCCACCTGCTGTTTCTGGGAAACAACCTTGGCAGATTCTGTGATCTTTCTTCTTGGATTGTCCCAGGAGAACCCCTGTTCTTCCCCAAATCTTACTTGTTTTTCTCCAGTCTACATTTGCTCTGAGGTGCAATTTGCTTGGTTTGTGGGAGAAATCTGGATAGCTTGGAATTTTATGATGTGCTCTTCTATATTCCCAGAATTCTCCTTACTCAAGTACACTTTTTCACAAGTTTTTTTTTTTTCTTTAGGTTTTTATTTTGTTTTTTTGCTTGCTTTTTTTCCCTTTTCCTTTGGACCAATTTTACTTTTTATGCAGTTTTCCAAGCTAATGACTCTTTTTTTTTCATAATTGTCATATATCACTATAATTTCTTTTTCCAAACTTTCTTCTATCTCTCTTATATCACTTTTAATTTTCTTTTTGAATTTTTTCATGAATCCTTTCTTGATATGAGACAAATTCCTAGTTATTTTGGGGTTGTGCCCATAAATGTTTTGATGATGTTGTTCTCTTCTAACCTTGTATCTTCATCTTCCCTGGCACCACAAGAATTTTATGGTCAGATTTCTTTTTGTTGTTGTTTTCTCTCCACCTGTCTCCCTGCCTCCCTCTCTTCTTCTCTCCATCCCTCCTCTCCATCCCTCATTCTTTCTTTTTCCCTCTCTCCTTCGCTCCCTTTCTCTCTGTCTCTGTCTCCTTCTCTCCCTCTCTTTTTCCCCCTATAATGAAATTTGAAATCTGGTATGGCTTAACTGCCTTCCTTCACATTTTTTCTTTGTTTCCCTTGATTTTCTTGATCTTTTGCTCTTCCAGTTAAATTCTCATTTCTTTAGTTTTATAAAACAAATATTTTAATAATTTGATCAATAACAAAACATTAATTTTAGCAAGTATTATTGCAATGGCTAACATTTCTTTTTTATTAAAGCTTTTTAATTTTCAAAACATATGCATGGATAATTTTTCAATATTAACTCTTGAAAAACCTGGTGTTCCAACTCCTCCCTCCTTCCTTTCACCCCTTCCCCATATGGCAAGCAATCAAATAGATGTCAAATATGGCAAAAATATATGACAAATCCAATATATGCATACATACTTTTACAATGATCTTGCTGCAAAAAAAAATCAAATCAAAAAGAAAAGCAAAAAGAAAATAAAATGAAAGCAAACCACAACAAAAAAGAGTGAAAATGCCATGCTGTACTCCATACTCAGTTTGCAAAGTCTTCTCTCTGTGTGTAGACAGTTCTCTTTACCATAAGATCATTAGAATTGTCCTGGATTATCTCATTGTTGAAAAGAGCCGAGTCCTTCAGAACTGATCATCATATAATCTTGCTGTAGCCATGGATAATGAATTCCTGGTTCTGCTCATTTCATTTAACCTCAGTTCATGCAAGGCCCTCGAGGCATCTCTGAAATCATCCTGCTGGTCATTTCTTATAGAACCATAATATTCCATGACATTCATTTATCATTATTCAGCCATTCTCCAACTGATGGGCATGCACTCAATTTCCAATTTCTTGCTGCTCCAAAAAAAGACTGCCACAAACATTTTTGCATATGTGGGTCCCTTTCCTTCCTCTAAGATCTCTTTGGGATATATGTCCAGTAGAAACACTGCTGGGTCAAAGGGTATCTACAATTTGATAAATTTTTGAGCATAGTTCCAAATTGCTTTCCAGAATGGTTGGATGCATTCACACTTCTACCAACAATGTATCAACTAAAAAAGGTAACTGAAGGAAATAATACTTTAAAAATTAAAATTGAACAAATAGAAGTGAATGACTCAATAAGACTTCAAGAATCAGTCAAACAAAAATTTAAAAAATGAAAAAATAGAAGAAAATATGAAATATCTCCTAGGAAAAACAACTGACTTGTAAAACAGATCTAGGAGAGACAATCAAAGGATTATTGGAGTTCTTGAAAGCTACAATGAAAAAAAAGAACCTAGATGCTATCTTCCAGGAAATCATGAAAGAAAATTGCCCTGATGTTTTAGAATCAGAAGGCAAAATCACCATTGAAAGAATTCACCGATCACCTCCTGAAAGAGACCCCAAAATTAAAACCCCAAGGAATATCATGGCTAAATTTCAGGACTAGAGCACCAAGGAAAAGATATTGGTAACAGCTAGAAAGAAACAATTCAAATTCTGAGGAACTGTAATTAGAATCACACAAGATCTGTCAGCCTACACATTGAAGGAACGAAGGGCCTGGAACCAGCTATTCTGAAACGCAAAGGAACTTGGATTACTGCCTAGCTTGGATTGCTATCCAGGTAGAATGAGCATTATCTTCCAGGGAAGAAGATGGATATTTAATGATATAGGTGAATTTCACCTATTGCTAATAAAAAGACCAAAGCTGAACAAAAAAATTGACCTCCAAAAATAGAACTCAAGAAAAGCATAAAAAGGTAAAAAAGAAAGGACTCTTGAGAATTATATTTCTACTATGGGGATACTTAAAGAATGGGGGTATAATTTGATTTTACTTTGATAATATGAAAAAGAAACTATACATGGAAGGGCTATCATCTTGGGAAAAAGAGGGAAAAGGAGGTAAAATAAGGTTTAAAAAAGGAGGTTAAAAGTAAGGTAAAATCTCATGAAGAGGCAAAGTAAACCTAACATAATTGAGGGAAAGAAAGGAGAGGGATGACCATTGTGTGAATCTTACTCTCATCAGATTGGGCTCTAAAAGAGCATATCAGACAGATTTGTTTTCACAGAGAAACTTGTACCTACTTATAGGGAAGTGAGAGGGAAAAGAGGAAAAGAATGGGATTGACTAATAAAAGGGAAAATAGAAGAATTAAGGGAAAAGTGTAAAAAAAAAGGGGGAAGGTCTCTAAAGGAGGGAGGACTGTTTGAGGGAGGTGGTCATCAAAACAATATACTGGGGGGGAAGAAAGGGAAAAAGGGGAAAGAAGAGAAAACATAACTTTGGGTAAATAAGATGGCAGGAAATACAGAATTAATTATTTTAACTGTTAATGTGAATATGATGAACTTTCCCATAAAGTGAAAGTGAATAATAGACTGGATTAAAAACCAGAATCCTACAATATGTTTTTTAGAAGAAACACGTTTAAAGCATAGATATACATACAAAATAAAGATAAAGGGCTGGAGCAGAATCTATTATGCTTCAGGTAAATAAAAAAAATAAAAAACAAAAAAACAAAAACAAAAACAGCAATAGCAATCCTGATCTCAGATCAAGTAAAAACAAAGCTAGATCTAATTAAAAGAGGTAAGGAAGGAAACTATATTTCACTAAAGGGTACCATAGATAATGAAGAAATTTCAATACTAAACATATGCAGCAAGTGATATAGCATCCAAATTCCTAGAGGAGAAGTCAAGAGAGATTCAAGAAGAAATAGACAGCAAAACTATAGCAGTGGGGGATCTCAACCTTGCTCTCTAAGAATTAGATAAATCAAAGCACAAAATAAATAAGAAAGAAGTTAGGGAGGTAAACAAAATGTTAGAAAAGTTAGGAATGATAGATCTTTGGAGAAAATTGAATGGAGTATTAAAAGGTGCTCCAGGTCTGTATTGATCAGAGAAATGCAAATTAAGACAACTCTGAGGGGGCAGCTAGGTGGCATAGTAGATAGAGTACCAGCCCTGAAGTCAGGAAGACCTGAGTTCAAATCTGTCTCAGACACTTAACATTCCCTAGCTGTGTGACCCTGGGAAAGTCACTTAACCTCAATTGCCTCACCAAAAAGCAAAAAAAAAAAAAAAAAGACAACTCAGAGGTACCACTACACACCTGTCAGATTGGCTAAAATGACAGGAAATGATAATGACAAATGTTGGTGGGGATGTGGGAAAACTGGGACACTGATACATTGTTAGTGGAACTGTGAATGGATCCAACCATTCTGGAGAGCAATTTGGAGTTATACTCAAAGAGTTATCAAACTATACATATCCTTTGACCCAGCAGTGTTTCTATTGGGTCTATGTCCCAAAGAGATCTTAAAGGAAGGAAAGGGCCCCACATGTGCAAGAATGTTTGTGGCAGCTCTTTTTTGTAGTGGCTAAAAACTGGAAACTGAATGGATGTCCATCAATTGGAGAATGGCTGAATAAATTATGATATATGAATGTTATGGAATATTATTGTTCTGTGAAAAATGACTAGCAGGATGATTTCAGAGAGGCCTGAAGAGACTTGCATGAACTGATGCTGAGTGAAATGAGCAGAACCAGGAGATCATTATTCACAGCAACAACAAGACTATATGATGATCAATTCTGATGGACGTGACTCTCTTCAACAATGAAATGTTTCAGCCCAGTTCCAATTGTTCAGTGAAGAAAGCCAGAGAGAAGGATGTGAAATTTGGACCACAACATATTTTCATGCTCTCTATTGATGTTTGCTTGCATTGTGTTTCCTTTCTCTGATTTTTTTTTCTTGTAGATACGATTTTTCTTGCACAACAATGATAAATGTGGAAATATGTATACATATATTTAATTTGTCAAGTATTTTAACATAATTAACATGTAGTGGATTTCCTGCCATCTAGGGGAGAGGTGGGGACTAGGGGGGAGGAATTTGTAATGGAAGGCTTTGTAGGGGTCAATGTTGAAGAATTACCCATACATATGTTGTGCAAATAAAAAGTTTTAATAAAAAAAGATTATATCCATATTTGAAAACAAAAAAAAAAGAAAAAAGAAAAAGAAAACTGAATGGAGACAGAAAGGAGTTTACTTTTTTCTCAGTGGTTCATGGAACTTATACAAAATTGACCATGTGTTAGGATATAAAAACCTCAAAATTAAATGCGGAAAGGCAGAAATAGTAAATTTATCCTTTTCAGATCATGATGCAATAAAAGTCATATTTACTATAAGGATGGGAAAAAATAGACCAAAAGTTAATTGGAAATTAAATAATCTAATTTTAAAGAATGAATCAGTGAAAGAGCAAATCATAGGCAGAATCAATAATTTCATTCATGAGAATGACAATTATGAGTCAACATACCAAAATTTTTGGGATACGGCCAAAGGAAATAAAAGGGGTATTTTATATCTCTAGATGCTTACTTGCATAAATTAGAGAAAGAGAAGATCAATGAATTGGGCTTCCATTAAAAAAGCTAGAAAAAGTTAAAAGCCCTCAATTAAATACCAAATTGGAAATTCTGAAAATAAAAAGGGGAGATTAATAAAATTGAAAATAAGAGAACTATTGAATTAATAAAAAAAAAAACAAGAGTTGGTTTTATGAAAAAAAAATAACAAAACAGATAAGCCTTTATTTAATTTGATTATGAAAAGGAAAAAGGAAAATCAAATTGTTAGTCTCAAAAATGATAAGGGAGAACTATCCACCAATGAAGAGTAAATTAGAGTAATAATTAGGAGTTACTTTGCCCAACTTTATGCTAACAAATTCGATCATCTAAATGGAATGGAAGAATATCTACAAAAATATACATTGCCCAGTTTAACAGAAGAGGAAATAAATTATTTAAATAGCCCAATTTTAGAAAAAGAAATAGAAGAAGCTATTAATCAACTGCCTAAGAAAAAATCTCCAGGGCCAGATGGATTTACACATGAATTCTACCAAACATTCAAAGAACAATTAATTCCAACACTATATAAACTATTTGAAATAATAGGGAAAGGTGTACTACCAAATTCCTTTTATGATAAAGATATGATGCTGATAGCTAAACCAGGTAGAGTGAAAACAGAGAAAGAAAACTATAGACCAATTTCCCTAATGAATATTGATGCAAAAATCTTAAATAAATTATTTTCACCCATAATCATCACCACCATTAAGAAAGTGTTGCTTAGTAAATTTTTTTTTTGGGGGGGAATAGTTCAGTTTATTTCTTACATGTTATCCTCATTGGATATGAAAGATCCCAAACGAAAGAATAATATCTAGATTCCTACAGGATATTCTAATACACAATTATTAAGATATAAAGTGATTGTATTTTGCATTAGTGGAAAGAGCTGCCACACTAAGAACTCTCCTAAACAGGTTAAATCATTTAAACAATACATAGTTTAAGCCTTTACTTCACCTATTTACTATGATTTTTTTTTCTATTTTTCATTACTAATTGCAAGTCTTGCTATAAAATGGAGAAAGGATCTGACCTATTAAGTGAATATATTGGTTTTACCCTCCCATCCCAGAGAGGATATATTTTTTTAAAAATCTCAGAAACAGCAAGATTTAAGGCACTTTCCTCAAATTCATTTATTGAACATAAAAAGCACATTTTACCCAGTGGAAGTACAATCTAAAAAGAGGGAGGAAGAAAGGGAAAGATTGAAAGGGTGTATTCTGAACCTAGAAGGAGCAGAGTTGTCTCAGGGCAACCCTGATTTATGCTGTTGATTCTGCTTTCCCCTTCCTTGCCCTTTTCCTTGCCCTAAGCAATTTTTTGTTTGTTTGTTTCACAGATAAAATCTCATCTTCTTGCTTCCCCTTCTTAGCCCATTTAGAGAAAGGACTGGCTTTAGTTGGCTGACAATTCTTAGCAAAAATTGACCAAAATTGGCAGCTATGTCATCTAGGAGAAAGTGAACCAGTATATCAACCAGGACATCTTAGAATGCCTCACCTTGAGATGTGACATGTTTTATCAGATATAAATGTACCAATATGTATTTTCACTAGAATTTTGTTGGGACAAATAATTTATTTTCCAAAAAGAATACCTTGAAGGTCTTAACCCTTTCATCTGTGAAACTCCAGCCCTGAAATTTGTGCTAATACGTGACTCCCAAATATATGACTTTTTGCTTCAACCCTACTTTTCTTATTCTCTCAGCATTCTTTGCTGCTTGCACATAGTATGAAAGATTACCCTTCCTGTTTTGGAAATATAATCTAATCCTTACTGTTAATGTTATCAGAAAGGGTATATCAATCTGTTCCCTAGTAGCTCTAATCAATATATCTGTAATATTCCAAACTAAAATATACCACCCTTTTTACTCCTCCCATATTTCTTATTTTTTCTTCTCCCTTTAACTGTGTTGAGGGAAAAGACTTTTTGCTTTTATTTTTATATCTCAATATGTATAATTATTGATATTTAGTAGGCACTTATCGCATGTTTTTTTCATACATTCATTCATTTATGTATGCATGCACGCATGAATTTATTTATGTATCCATTCAAAAAGACCAATGGACAGTGAGAATTCTGACAAACATTTTTGAATACTGGTTCTTACACATGATATTGCATGATCTAGAATATTTACTTGTTGTGCAACAATTTTCCTGATCTGAAAAATAAGGAAGCTAGCCTAGAAGACTTCTGGAGTCCCTTCCAGCTTTTGATCTAGGGTCCTCTTTAACAATAATGATTCTATTTGACATTGAAGCTTATTCTGCTATAGATGTTCACAAGGTAACACATCCTTTATCATTAAGCTTTTTAAAATATGATTTTGGGGGGGCGGAGCCAAGATGGCGAACTGCAGACAGCTTTCTCTGTGAACTCCTTTGGGACCTTCCCTCAAACCCAGACAAAGTGAGCCTTTGAACTGGTTTGTGAGTGAAGGCTCCACCAAACATTTGGACTACAACGCAC